>JAHVYB010000270.1:33314-50586 GCA_020623695.1 Calonectria henricotiae
CCAGCACAGTCACAGCGCTACTCTGTGTTGTTTACAGTTTATATCCGTCAACACACTCTCCAATATTCTCTGGTTTGCGTGTCGTGATTACTCTCTCTCTGTCACATATTTGGTTGGTTATGTGTTGCTTCCTCATTTCGTTTTGTTGGCGCGTGTGTTGTCTGAGCCACTTTTTTTGGGGGGGGGGGGGGGGGGTGTTTTTTTTTTTTTGGGGGGGGGGGGGGGGGGGTGGCCAACCAATACTATTCAATCCCACTCTTGTATTCCTCTTACCTAAATGGTGCACGATATCACCCTTACGGCAGGGGTTCACACTCATAGATGATTGCCTTTTATCATCCCGAGTCGGCGTTGATGGCCATGTTGGTGATGTGCCAGTATACTCTCAGGTTCGACATTGATATCGCCCACACTATGCGCCCACTTGGATCAGGAGACAAGGTGGTGCCTCTAGCAATAATATTATAGTAAAACATAATTAGAAATATGGCCCAGACCTTTGTACTTCCTCATTTATCTATATCGATTACACTTGTACAAACCTAAAAACACGGCCAAGCCATTCACACCAATGCCTGAAGAGCGCGAGATATTAGTCTTTCAGTAATATACCGAACGTTAGTTTGCTCAACGAAAGGAGATTCAGTAAACTAGACTGGTAGACAATTTTTATCTTCCAGTTCAAAAATACATGTTTAAAACATCGCGTTGCAGGGGCTCATTCCCTTTGTACTGGGGGATGGCCAGTAATGGTCACAACACCTTGGCTCACTCGACCATGCGCACCCTGCAATGTAGCATGGCCATGAGCGGTCACGTGTTTCACTCACAAAATCTTACATAGCTCAAATGCAGCAATACAGATTAACACCGTATAGGTACCCATGTGATGATATAATATTGGAAGAGAAGTCAGGTCATTCCAGCGGCTATAACTAGACACTCAGCTAGTGTAAGAACAATCCCAAGTCGAGAAGCGTCGCTTAGATCATGTTTTCATTGGAGCCCCACTTGAGGTTGGGCGGTGAGATTCTGCCGCCTCATCCTCAAGGGACACATCACTGCCTACGACGACCTTGGACATATCACTGGGAAGAGGAAAGGCCTTTGGACGGCCGTAAATTTTGTTTCTAGAGCTGTATGGACTCGTGGTAAAGCTCCATGCTCCTCCGTGAGGTAATTCGAGTCCTGGGTTGCCGAAAATGACGACCCAACTACTAGCCACGGAGCTGGCGAACCTCATTCAGGAGAGCAAGAGGAAACACAATGACCTTCGACAAGTGAGCCACCCTGCCTGGCTAACAGCGGCCGATTCGTCTCCAAAATAGATCAGAAATCTCATTACGCGTCTAGGCTGCTGAAAAATCGCTGGAAGAGCTAAAGAATTTGAGAAATCCCTCTGAGCAAACAGCTCCCGATGGTCCGCAACACATCCCGCCCAGCCTAGTGCTACTTCTAATGTCCAATAGAGCTTGCCCAGAAAGTCAACTTTGTTAACCCGTTCATTATTTCCTGTGGCACGAAAAATGCAAAATTCACTGCCATCGCAATAGTCTGCCTCCAGCGGCTCATTGTCGCCCGGGCGCTTCCGCGTACCAAGCTGCACCAGGTGCTGGAGGCCTTGATGCAAGCCACGTCAGCCGGCCTGGACGTGCAACTCAAGATCCTCCAGGCCCTGCCGTCCCTGTTGCAAAACTATGCTTCGGATCTCCATGGAAACTTGCTTGTAACCGCATTGAACATTTGTTTCATTTTGCAAAGTAGCAAAAATGCCATCGTCAGCCATACTTCCGCAGCGACCCTCCAGCAGCTAGTCGTCTCTGTGTTTGACAAGGTCGTCGTAGAAGACAGTAAGTATTATATGAAACAAGTCGTTTAATGACATATTCTCATCATCTTCTAGAAAAAGCTGAAGATGGAAGCGAGTCTTCCGTCCCAGAGGGGCATAGCCAACCACGGCCTGCCGCTTTGGATGCTTATAGAGTGCGTTAACCCCACCTATTCCGGGCATTTGCTAATTCTTCGCAGATCTTCAATGATCTTTGTCTCATGACTGAAAGCCAGCGTCCTGAATTCCTGCGATTCTCCGGGCTTCCACAAACATTCGGCTTGGAACTAATTGAATCCGTCATCACTAATCATGCTTCTGTGTTCACCAATCATTCAGAACAAGCTCAGATTCTACGGTCACGGGTGATGCCGCTCATTACAAGTGCACTCAAAGGAAAGCCCAACTTTGCCACAACAGTGAGACTTGTTCGCATCCTCTATACTATGTTACGACGACACATTGGCATCCTACCGTCCGAGTGTGGAGAGTCTCTCGCGATCTTGACACGACTACTTGATCAAGAAGACTTTCTCTGGAAACGTGCTCTATGTATGGAAGTATTCCGGGGCTTGTTTGCAGACCCTGCCCTCTTGCGACGAATATTTGCTATTTATGATGCTAGAGAAGGAGAACGAGACGTTCTCAAACCATTAATCGCCACATTTGTGCGGCTCAGCACTGAGAAGCCGGCCGTGATTGGACTGAGTCACCAGTCCACGATGCCCACCGCCAACGTCCAATCGAACTCCTCTTCGTCTGACCAGGCTATTCTTGAAGCTAGTGGCATGACAGGAATCATTGGGGGTTCGATGACTTCGGAGATGACTACCACTGGCATTAGCACTCAATGGAGTTCAGTCCGTGTCCCGTGCATCGACCAGCTTGACAAAACAGAGGCGCCTCCGATCCCGGAGTCATATGTCTATGGCCTTGTACTAAATTGCATCTCGTCCATATCAGACGGCCTTGCTAAATTCATTCTCCCGCTTACAGTGACGGGCGACACTAGGGGGAGACGCAAACCGTCGAAGGAGGCCGACCGTAATTCGCCTGCCGCGTCTCGGACTGACTCAGATATTCAATTATCCAAGGGCAAACTTGAAAGGTCAGCCTCTTTTAAAAGAAACCCAGTTCCAATCAATCCACTCACTCTGGAAGAGCATCCTCTCTACCCCGAGGTTAAAATATGCGCCACCATCGTCGAGCAATGTTGGCCAGCGATCCTCGCCACATGCTCAACATTTCTTTATGCAGCTCTAGATTCAGAGTATTACCACGGCTTAGTTCGAGCTTTCCAGAGGTTCGCTCATGTTGCGGGTTTACTTCATCTTTCTACCCCAAGGGACGCCTTCCTCACAACCCTGGGGAAAGCTGCTGTCCCACCAAATGTCATAACTGCTTGTCTCAACGCAGGACAAACGCGGCCACAAACGCCTAACACACCCACTAACGAGGCGGGGCAGGGTCTCTTCAGCAATGCGCGGGGCCTTTTAAGCGTCGATAGTCTAACACCCACGACACCTTCGGTGGAGAAGCAACGGCAAGCCTCATTTGATGCTGCATCTGTTTCATTAAACACCAGAAACCTTCTTTGCCTCAGAGCGCTCCTCAATTTGGGTATTGCCTTGGGCCCAACACTGGGTCCAGCCTGGAGCATTATTTTGGAAACTCTGCAGCAAGCGGACTTTGTCATTTTCGTGTCCGGAAAGGGCCCTGGGAAAGCATCCACATTTTCCCGAGGAGTTGAGCAAGGAGGCGAAGGCGAGTCCAACTCGCTAATGGCAAACTTCGGGACCGAGGTTCGCGCTGTGGAAACAGCCGCCTCTCGGTTGATTGAAAGCACGGTTGATTTTCCAAACGAGTCATTTTTGAAGGTTGTAACTGCTATCTGCAATCTTCTCGGGACGCCAACTGAAAAATTGGAGCCGGTTACAGAGCCAGCCCAGTCTGGTGATGGCCAGCAGCTCCAAGCCACGTTCAAACACTCTCGGAGACCATCCACACAATCAGCCTCCGTTTCTACTCAGGAAGATCAATTTGCATTGGCCAAGCTTGGTGAAATAGCGACAATCAATATCGAGCGGTTGCTAGAGTATAGCCCTGACGAGTCTGGCTGGTCGTTGTTAATTAATGAGCTTAACCGCACGCTCACCTCCTCTGCCACAAACGCATCGGTCAGAACTAGAGCGGCAGATATTCTGGTGAGGCTAGCTTTAGAGGCTGCTACTGTGACGGCTTCATTGCCTGATGAGTCTCGTGGGGCCATTCAGCTCCGGTTGTTTGAGGCATTAAGGGCAGCTCTCACTCCACTGCTCGAAGGCGATCGCGAGGCCTCTGTCGCAAGCCAGTCTACGGATATTGACATTCATAAAATTATCCTTGAAGGGCTAAAAAGCATCATCGAGGGCTGCGGAGAAAGTCTCGTTAGTGGGTGGGACATTGCCTTTGAGATTATCGGCTCCATTTTTACTACCAAGAAGTTTGACCCAGCTGGTCGTCGTGGCTCGCTGATCAATCCAATTCTTCTTGATACCAGATCAGCAAAACTCATTCGATCCTCCTTCAATTCTCTTCAACTCATTTGCTCCGACTTCCTAGCTTCTTTGCCGAATTCGTGTTTCCTCATTCTCGTGGATACTTTGTATAAATTTTGTTCTCAGGATGACGACTTGAACATCGCGTTGACGGTAAGCATAGCCTGAGTGTTGCAAATCAACTGCTAACAAATATTTCAGACCGTCACGTTCTTCTGGGTACTCTCGGACTTTTTATCTGCAAGACATGAATCCCTCGATATCACAACAGATATGATGCAGGGAACCGAGGTGCCCGACCTCGAAAAGATGGCTGCTGACCAGAGCTCCAAGGGATCAGATGCAGCATTGTGGATGCTTCTCTTGCTGCGACTCACCAATGTCACGACTGATGATAGACTTGAACTGCGTAATAGCGCGATTCAAACATTGCTGCGAATTTTCGACGCTTACGGCGATCGACTAAATCCCGAAGCGTGGTCAGTCTGCATCAAGTCGGTTGTTTTCAAATTGCTATCATCCATCGAGGAAGAGCTCAAGACTACTGAGTCAGATGGTGTAGATGAGAATGATCGCTCAGAATGGAACGAGACTGCCGTGGTTGTATTGAACGGCATGTCAAGTCTTCTCGCGAACTACATTGACATTCTTATACTACACGACTCATTCAATGATATCTGGAGAGAACTACTTGGTCATTTTACTACTTTACTGGATTTCAAAATTCTCGACATTAATACTGCGGCTTTTAAGGCTCTGGGTCATGTGCTGTCTCAGTCGGGTGACGATGGAAAGCCGGCATTCAATAAGACGACTGTTGATATTGCCTGGGACCTATGGTCAAGGAATATTCCTATTTCAAAGCCAGTCAATGGAAAGTTCGCCGACAACCAAGGCTGTCTCATCGCCTATGTCGGGGCACTCGCGGAGATTTACAGGCTTATTCAAGATGGCCTCACGGTTGAAAGAGTTCGGCGTATGCTAACCCTGCTCCGGGAAACCCTTGAGGAGGCCACCATCGGCGGCTATGTGCTCGATATAGAGTATGTCACTCCTCTTCAAGCCCACATTCTTGAGGCCATTCAAATGATTCGTACAAATATTGACGGGGTTCCTTCTGCCATGATCACCCAGGTTGCTGAATTCGTTATGCTGGCCTTCAACCAAGAGGCTTTATCAAAGCAAGGATCAAAGCGAACGTATATTGCTTTGTCAAAGGCAAGCATGAAGACACTGGAAACCCTCATCCTCAACCACTTCTCAGACGTGGATATTTACCGAAGCGGCGCATTCTCGGAAGCCCTAGCCGCACTCTGCAAGCCAATTAGCCTGAAATATCAATTCCCCGTTATTGCCAAGTCTGTTCAGCCTTGGAGATTGGCCACGTCCACAGTCCTTGTCGTTTTGGAGGCAACTTTAGCCCAGCTAATCGGTCTAGACGTTTCTCATGACGTTGCGGAAAGTATTTGGGCAATCATCGTTGTTATTGCCGATGGCATTATCAGCGCCGACACTGAAAGCGCCGCGGACGCCACTGATTTCGCAGGAGATGAAAGTTTCGATATTGCATCGTTCCACAAGCTGAGGGAGCTCATCATTCCAGCTCTTGGCGCTAAGGAGGTGGCGGATAAGAGCCGCAGGGCATATGCACAGAGTCTCTTCAAAACATCCATCATTCATGCCCCTTCGCCAACCGAGGAGTCGATAATCAATGGCACGCATGAACTGGGACTCTCTGCTCTTTACTCCCCACGGGCTGGTCGTACGGCTTCTGTCCCGCCAACGAAGCGGTCTCGGATGTCTTACGTTGCGTGCGAGGAATTGTTCTCGCTAATTGCTTCCACCAATGCCAAGGAACCCACCATTGTCATTCAGCCACCTACGCCCTCGTCCCCGAACGCGAAGCAGAATCGCTTGTCGGAATCCCCTGCGGTACTACAAATCAGGATTGCCGCCACAGTTGCACCGTTCCTCATTCTGCGATGTGCCCTAACGCTACGGGCATACATCGCAGACCAACCGCTACGAGGAAAGATGCCACAGCCATTGAGCCAACGAAAAGAACTGGTGTGGATTCTGCGGAATTTGGTAGATTTGAAGAGCGAGAGCGGTGCTATCCCAGGACTGGCCGGAGTTGAGAGTGAAGGAAGGAAACACTTACTCAGGCTGTATCCTTTAATTGTCCGGGCATCAGGAGTGGTTGGGGACAAAAAGGTCTCAGCGCTGCTTAGAGAAGCTTTGGAGGTTGTTGGTGGTGAACTTGGACTCTGATAGCGATGATGGGATGTTATATATTATACAATTCAAGACAATTATTTACTCGGTTTTGTTTCTCTTGGCTCTGATACACGTCCAACTGGCTGCAGGCTAGACTGGATGTGATTGGGGCATGTTTCATGCCATGGCGATGTATTGGAGAGTGTCGCAGTAGATAAAAGTCTAATTCAACGCCATGTTATCATGAGGCTATTTTGTCTACCAATGACAACTTTGAAACCCCCAAAGGCATAAGAACACGACGTCTTCCATCCCATGTTGCACACCAGCCAGTGTGTCAAAGTCGGTCTAGGGTAGCGGTCCCCAATTTTGAACCATGGAGGGGTACTGCCCCCCCCCCCCCCACATTGGATTAACGCGGGGCACGAAATTCATGGACTGCATAGAAATTTTGACATTGACACTACTAGTGATCTTTGATATTCTCCTCAACCGCACATCATGGGAAAATCTTCCAAGGACAAGCGCGACGCCTACTACCGGCTCGCAAAGGAGCAGGGCTGGCGCGCTCGAAGCGCCTTTAAGCTTCTGCAGCTCGATGAAGGTCCGTTGACTCCCTCTACGGCATCTGCTCGCTGGCGCAGACCACTGACATGACGACTTTTGTAGAGTTCGACCTGTTTTCCAACGTCACCCGAGTAGTTGACTTGTGCGCAGCGCCGGGAAGTTGGTCCCAGGTTCTCTCGCGAGTACTGATCAAGGGGGAAAAGTTTGGTCGCGCGTCATGGCAGGACAAGGAAGCCAAGTTCCGACAGCAAATGCTGGGAATTCTGCCAGAGGGCACGGGCGAGGAAGCAAAGGCCGAGGCGGAAAAGCAGGCCGGCGAGCAGCGGGAACAGGCCAAGCCTCGAGACGACGTCAAGATTGTGTCGATTGACTTGCAGCCCATCTCTCCTCTGGCCGGAATCACCACCCTGCGCGCCGACATTACTCACCCCGCGACGGTGCCCCTCCTACTCTCTGCACTTGATCCCGACTACGATGCCAACACGGTCGGGACCCAGGCTTCGCACCCGGTCGACCTGGTTCTGAGTGACGGCGCTCCAGATGTCACTGGCCTCCACGATCTCGACATCTATGTCCAGTCGCAGCTTCTCTTTGCCGCGCTCAACCTTGCGCTCTGCGTGCTCAAGCCGGGCGGCAAATTCGTGGCCAAGATTTTCCGCGGGAAGAATGTCGATGTGCTCTACGCCCAGCTCAAGATTTTCTTTGAAAAGGTCATTGTTGCGAAGCCGCGCAGCAGTCGTGCCAGCAGTATCGAGGCCTTCATTGTGTGCATCAACTTCCAGCCCCCGGCTGGGTTCCGCGCGAGCCTGGAGGAGCCCCTCGGTGTCGGTAACCGACTGGACGATATGCTCAAGGAGCGCAAGGCGAAGAAGGCCGATGCCGAGATGCAGGATTCAAATGCTGTGACCGAGGAAGGGGTTGTGGAGATGGAGGTTTACGACGAGACGCCGGAGGACAAGGAGAGAAGCAC
Source organism: Calonectria henricotiae (assembly GCA_020623695.1). Taxonomy (NCBI): domain Eukaryota; kingdom Fungi; phylum Ascomycota; class Sordariomycetes; order Hypocreales; family Nectriaceae; genus Calonectria; species Calonectria henricotiae. The sequence goes on from JAHVYB010000270.1 coordinate 41,434, forward strand.
TCGATGGATCGCGCCGTTTATTGCATGCGGAGATCTATCCGCCTTTGATTCAGATGCATCATATCAACTCCCTGAGGACTACGTCTCTCTAGATCCCGTCCAGCCGCCAATTGCGCCTCCGTACAAGCGCGCCATCCAGATGCGGGCGGCCATGTCGGGGTCGCCGCGATAAGATTATACAACCAAAATAAACACCAGTAAGATACCCAAAACAAAGGAGATGCTTCCCGGGGGTTTAGAAACCCAAAGCGGGCAATATATGCAAAGCACACGGTTATCAATGATGCGCTGGTGTGGGCTTCTCAGCTGGGCCGGGTAATTCAAGCACCACTAAGCCGGCCGACGGTCCCTTATCAAAGTCGAGGGCGCCAAGTTCCCGCCTGTACATCCTAGCGGCAGGGCCGTCGTGCGTCATCAGCATGAGGCCACGCAGGTCTTTCCATTCATCGACAATCTCTTTGAGACTGCGCATCAACCACGACGCTAGCCCTTGGCACTGGAATTCGTCGACAACGAAGACGTCGGTGAGATAGGCAAATGTGACATAATCTGTGACGAGACGGGCAAAGCCGACCATCTTGAATTTCGAGCCATCTTTTGGTGCAATGAGTCCTTGTGCTGCAAACTGTGTTAACCGGGACCGAACGGACGAGGTCAACGACTAATGAGGGGGTGGGGCAAGGTATACTCTTCATCTCTTCGGCGGTCTGAGGAACCCAGTATATTGCCAAAGTCATACAGTGGTTGAGGAGCTTGTGCAGTTGCGAAGGTTCGAGGGAGTTGCTCCACCATTGGTCGTTTAGGGACTTGTTGAAAACATTTGGATCGAGGTAAGACTTGTCGTTTGTGAGGAAGAAGTTGTCGCGGTACCAGAAACGGGGCTCGCCCTCGGGCTGCATGACGATGTCTCGAGAACCCATCTTTGGGGTATCTGGGCAATGGCGAAAGAGGCGGTGATGTTGCGGCGGCGATGGTTAAGGGTGTACTGCGATAAGATCTGGTATAAGATCTGGTAGGGTAGGATTCTAGGCAATGGACCGTGTTATTGGAACCTTTTCTTTGGCTGCGTCTCTTGATGGAGCGGTTGGGTTGTATCCACACCAACTCACTCACTCTCTCTCTCACACTCTTTCTCTTTGTGTCTCGTGTTATGATACTGGAAGATTCAAAGTCTGCGTTTTTGGTATCGAGAAACTCTTTTGGATTTCGCTCTGAACGACAATCAATGATGCTTTGGCCCAGGAGTCATCCGCGCCCGTTCCGGCTAGTGGCGGCTTTCAATGGCGACGAGGGGCCGGCCGTGTGATCGATGCTGGGGAGCACTAATAGTTTTGGCTCAGAGGCGAACGGGTGGCTGGAGACGCGGACTGCGGGTCATGTGAGGCAGTTCGCAAGGTTTAGTTGCGGGGGAGAGCAGGCAAGAGAGGACAGGTTAAGGCGGATGACGATGGAATGGTGGATATGGGCCGTGATCAATTAATTGGTGCTGGGGGGAGAGGGTCCGTGTCAATGGGCAGTGCGGGGAAGGACGAAGGAAGTTGATTGTTTGAATGGGTGGACTTCTTCTTGCCAGAGACGCGGTTGGTAGGGCAGGTGGGTAAGGTAGGCAAGGTAGGCAAGGTAGGCAAGGTAGGCAAGGTAGGTAGATGTATTATTATTATTATAGCCACAGAGGACGGGGGCGAGGCTCGGTTAGATCTGGGGATATATGCCATGAGCTGCTACACAACAGCTTGGGCGGGCATGATGATGGCTTGCATGGCGCGGCCCCTTGAGCCTATGCATCTCATGCTCCCATGACATGGCCCTCTCCCGCCATTTACCTATCACGGCGGTAAAAACGAGCATGAAAGAGTGGAACCTGGGAGAGGCACGCAGGTGCAGCGCTGTTTGGACTAGGCAGGAGGCTGAAAAGGCGGACAGCGGCGGCGGAGGGGAGGGGAGGGGAGGGGAGGGGAGGGGGGGCCGAGATAAGGAGAATGACGAGGTTCGGAGGGGGTGGCTTCGGGTCGTAGGGCGCAATTGGCGTTTTGACGGCGGGCTCTTGGTGGCGGAACCATGACGGTCGGCGACGGCGGTAGGGCGGCCCATCTCACCGATTGAGCCTCTCCTGGGAGCCGGGAGCAGGGAAAGTCACGGGTAGACACGGTCAGGGTCGCGTCTGTAGGGCGCTCATTGACTTCCCGGGGTTGCTTTTTATTTTATTTTAATTTTTTTTTACGTACGAGCTTGGGCGGCCAGCGATGCATCAGGAATGTATCAACGAGCGACGCAACCTGAACACTGGGTGGACGTCATCAAGGGGGGCATGCAAGATACAGGTTCTGGACTTGGCTCGAGATACATACATGGTGGGTTTGGAGAAGGATGGGGAGGGGCATTGGGACACGGCACATGGGGCGCGGGATGGGAAAACCAGTTCAAGCAGGTAAAATCAGCGAAAGACAAGCGGGTTTGTGTGGGGGGGAGGGCTTCATTAACTATCGTTGTTTGAATTTAAATTAAAATAAAATAAAATCTGCCTGGCGAGCAAAGAGAGGCCCAGGAGACAACTATAGCATGGCATAGGCGGCGGCACCAGCCACGAGAGCCACAAGGGCGCTGCCGGCCGACATGGAGTAGGCGGCGCCGGTGGAGGGGGCGGGGGTGGCGGAGCTGCCGGAGCCCGAACTGGAGCCGGAGCCCGAACTGGAGCCGGAGCCAGAACCAGAGCCGGAGCCCGAACTGGAGCCGGAGCCAGAACCGGAGCCAGAACCAGAACCAGAACCAGAGGCCGGGGTGGAGTAGGCAGGGGCGGCGGTGACGACGGTGCCGTTGGCACTCTGGGCAGCAGTCTCAGACTCGACGACAGCGGTGCTCAGGGTGGTCTTGACCTTGTCCTCGGTCTTGGGGGCGTCGGTGACGGTGGCCTCGTAGGAGTGCTTCTTGTCCGTGGTCTCGGCGGCGGCCTCGGTGGTGGTGGGCTCGGCGGCCTCGCTGGTCTTGAGGTCGAGGTAGTGGGGCGAGTAGGTCTCGGTGCCCTCGTAGGCGGCGCACCCGGGGACGTTTGTCTTGGGAGGAGCGCGGCCGCCGCCGCAGTCGAGGATCTCGCAGATCTCGCCGGTGCCGGGGACGTACCAGATGCGGGTGGCGTAGGGGGTGCCGCCGCCGGTGGGCTTGACGACCGAGTCGGACGAGACGCAGCCGGCAATGTCGGTCTTGGCCATGGCGGGCGAGGCCGCGAGGAGGAGGGCAGCAGCCGCGAACATCTTGCCGGCAGACATGTTGACGGTTATTATTGAATTAATAAGTAGCTGTTGCTGGTTTTTGTAACGAGAGGACGACCGAGTTGAGAATATCGGTCTGGTGGGCTGTTGCAACAAGAAAACGAGTGAACTGGAGAAATAGTGTCTTTATTTCCAAAGGAACCAGATATCGCCCTCTCTCGCCTGAAGGAGGCGAGCCATGGTTTTTATATGAGCCCAAACATGCAACAGTCAAACCAGGAGGCGGCAACAAACGTGCCATCACTCACGACGCTTGATTCCGTTTAGACCTAGCCTCGAAAAGAAAGAAGAAGAAAAAAATATCCAGCGCTTGCTTGCCGTCCTGTCCGGGCCCCTGACCCAATCGGCTCCGAATGGCTGGCCAGCAGGGCTCCCCCTTGCCCCTCACCCCTCGCCCCCCCGTCTTAGGCTTTAGAGTGCGCTATTGAGCGAATCCCAAGGCTGAGATTGACTTCTGGCGCCTGTAAGGAGGATTCCGGAGGTGCAATGCCCCTGAGGAAGTTTGGTGGCCCGGTTTGGTGTGCTTGGTGGCGACCCACGACCGGCTACTACTGGATTTGGCCCTAGAGACGCGCGGCGGCCATAGGGGGGGGGGGGGGTCACTCGATCTCACGAGATGCGGTGGGCATTGACTTATTATTGCCGGTAATCACCAACGTTAGTCTGCGTTGCTTTTTGTCAAACCTGAATCCTCGTCGGCCTCTCACGCGCTAGAATCTAGTGTGAAAAGGGCGTGGTGCATCGCGGCCTGGAATGGCAATCTTGGTGCATGCCCAGGCAATCCCATTCGCCCACCTCGCCGGTGGGCTCTTCTGTTGGTTTAGGTGCTCATTTAACCCTGCGTCGCCGTCGCCGCCAACACCACTAGGCCGTCATGTGCCCGTCCGTGTGTGTGTGTGTGTTGAGGACGTCGGTGGCTGAATGCTCAAGCAACACAACACAACACACGCACGTATGTATGTATGAATAGCGTCACAAGAGACTGACTAGCTAGGGACTTTGTCGGACAACCCTGGTCTGATCCCCCAATCCCCACAGCAATATCCTTACCCAGTCTTCCGGTCTCCGCGCCAGTCGGTGTGGCTCCGGAGTTTACACTGCAAATTAATTTCCATTTCGCTTTGCGAGCCACTAATGGAAACCTCGATGCAAATTTGGCTCATGCTAGACGGCGAGTGCTGCAAAAGTCGAGTCATGCTGCCAAGGGCCCTGTCCGCTGAAGGAGCAGAAACTGAGCGGGCCAAGCGCCCGACATTGGAACAAAATATGGTTTCACAACCCCCTCCCCCTTCCTACCTGACTGAACCCCTTGGGGCCGTGGGATCCTGGCGATACAACCCACCCACTGCTGCTGCCTTCAGCTCTTGGCCATTGCCCTGTAAGCGAGGCTATTGCAAATGTCGGTTAGCCACGATGCTGGACGACACGTGGTGGCCGATGTTGGATTGACAAAGGATGCTAGTTTGAGCTTATTTTCCATGTCTTGTAATTAGTTAATGTCCGAGTAAAACATGGCAAATTCATTGGCTCCAAAATGGGTTTCACCAATGGCACCGCTGTAAAAATAGAATCGACCTCAAAAAAAATCAAGCCATGCTTCCCAGCGCGGGCATGATCTCGTCAAGTTTGACTGCCTCCTTTATGTGTTCCATTTCAGCTGCTTTGTCGGCTGTTTTCTGTCAAGTTGATATATCTGCATGCACCTTGACTTAAATGAGCGGCTCACACTTGCTTATGCAGGGTGTAATCCATAGCCACCATTATTGGTCAGGATGCACCTCGTCGTGTTGATCGTCCCTATTGGCCAGCTGGTGATGTGACAGAGAAAACATCTGCCATTACTTTATTCCCTGTTACCGTAGTACTAGATTCATATGATGCTCGGGTTCAGCCACCCTCTACTCCCGGTAGCGTTAAAGTGTAGCATGTCCTTGGAGGCGTGTTCTGAGGGACCTTGTCCCAATTATAAGGGGTGGCTTCATTCATAGCTGGGCCAAACTTGCTACATGGTTATGTGCACTGGTATATATATAACAGTATAACGTATAGCTCAACGGTGTTCCATGTTCAATTAGCTTTGCTGGTATATTTAAACACTCGTCTCGTTGATCAGTCGTTCCTTGACTCCTAGCCAAGCCTTCCAACCACCTCCACGTTCCTGTTCAACAGCGATTCGACCTTCCAATGTAAATAATTTGACGTCCAAATAGAGGCATTGCCGGATCCTTGAGCACAGAGTAATATGTTTGCGAAAGAGGCAAAGATGATTTACAACCAAGATTGCGAGAAGGGATATATGTCTTCAGCCAGCCACAATCGCCACTGCGAACCAATAAACCCCATTAAATACAAACATGACTACGACATGGACGAGAGCCACAAACCTGGACAGTATGGCGGAGCACCTCTCTAAAACATTTGAATTCCAATTTTTCATGGCATAAATATCAACAGGCGGCTTCTGTAAAACAGTATACGGTTTCCATCTTGATTATCCGCTTGGCTCTCGCGCACAATCTTCATCTCAGTATACCGAAATATCCCAAGAAAATACCAGCTACAAGCCGCCCAGAGACGACATCGTTGAAGGGGTGAGTACTTGATACCTGACGCAAACCCGCACTTTATTACGCATTTTCCCCTTTGCTGACCGACAGGCTTCAGAGCCCCATTAATAACTCCAGCGACAAAATTATATCCAACAAGAAGTCTCAAGCCACTGCTCAACAATATCTCAGTGTCACCCGAGATCTTGTTCGCGTCCTTTGGCGTCAGACATAGGCTCAACCCCGGGTATTTCAACAGAAAGGAGCGCATTCTAATCACCATGGTGGCTCTGGCTGCCAAGTTATCTCTTCGCCGGTCTGGGCTTTTTCAGCTGGGTGGTATGGATCGCCCCCGGCAACGTCAACTTGGCTATTCTCACAAGTAGCTATGCCGGGCTGGCCCTGAGTCCGTTCCCGACGTGGGACTGGAAATGTCATCACCAATTGTCTTGACCCTTTGGCGGTGCACTTCCACAGCACTTTCAACTTCTTCCTCGGCAGCTTCGACCGTGGTACAAGGCATATTTGCATCACAAAACTCTAACATTAGTTCACAGTACAACTTTGTTCCTCATTGCAATTGGGACGACCGACAATGCGGTTCTAGTCTGATGGACGTAATGCGTACGGCACGCAACATGCAAAAGACGATTTCTTGGCACATCCACAAGTAGAGGCTCAGACGAATCGAAATACACCAACGTACACAGCGTATTTATACATTTTAAACACTAATTAAGCACTAGTACAACATGAACGTCGATTTTAAAGGATTAGTATGTATCACATCTGACTGCTGCCACTCAACACCAAACTTGCCAAGCCTTCCATAAATGATTGAGCACAATTCACAAGCTCTAAATACACAATTGGATTTCAGAATATAACAAATTTGATCGATTGATCAAATAAGAAAAGTACATAACTATATTATGACAAGTACAATCATTCAAATTGGGATACAAAAACCAACGGTATCCCCCAGTCTGGCAAAGGAGAGAAATTCCACTTTTAATTTTGCACACCGGCATGTGCGAGAGCGATCTTCTTCCAGTGATCTCGCTCTTCTTCCAACTTTGCAATGCGCTCCTCCAATTCCTCAAATCTCATAGCCTTTCTCTCACGTGACTTTCGGGCAGCCAACGTGTTGCGAGCACGCTTCATAGCAATAATATCGCTTGGGTCCTCCACAATAATAGGAGGAAGGGGCTTGTCCCGCTTACGAGCGTTGACACCAGAAACAGACGAGTGACGAGTAGAACTAGGAGGCGAGTTCGCCGACTTCCGACGAGCAGAGGAAGGTCGGCCAGCCAACTCGAACTCATCAGAGTTCTGAGCAGGAGAGTTCTCAACACTTGGTGCGCTTGGGATACTGGTCTTCTCAGGAGCAGCACCAGTGGCGACAGTACCGTCCTGAGGGAACAGTGGGAACCAAGGGTCACCAGCACCCTCGAAATCAGCGGTGCCGAAGTTTGGTGACACGTCGTATCCATCAAAATCAGGAGACTCGTTATAGATGGATGGAGAGGTCAAGGCCGTGAGGGCCGACGAGTTTGGAGCAGACATGAAAGGCTCTTGCACGAGAAGGTCCTGGGGCGAGATGGTGCCCAGATTGGAAGTAGAGCTGGAAGCGCTGGCACTGAAATCAAAGACAGTGGGAACAGCGGGCGAGGAGAAGGCCGTATTGGCCCCGCCCTCGAAGGCAGTGAACTCTTCGAGTTCGACGTCTGGAGTGGATGGTGAGCAGGTGAGATCATGTGTAGAATGTGGGGGAGACAAACCTGCAGCGTTCATCATCTTGGCGGTTTGTGGGACGCTACCGGTACTCTGGGAAAATAGAGGAACAGGTGGCCTAGCAGGGCGAGTCTGCTGATTCAAGGTGGTGGACGACGAAGGAGCCGAAGAAGCGTAAAACTGATTCGAAAGGCGATTTGCGTTTGCAGTAGACGATTGGTGACTAAAAGCCTGGAGTAACTGGGCTACTCGTTGATTCTGGACAGCGGGGGAAACAGGCTGTTGGCGACGGATTTGCTGGTGAGACGAGTGACGACGCTGTGATGGCAGCGAAGCTGTAGACCGATTAGGGGGCTGACGAGGTTGATCGAACAAGACAAAGTCCTGCTGCGGGGTTTCGGGACTCTGGAGTTGATGCGCGGGTGGTGCCGGCAGGCTGGAATTCGTGGAGGGAAGCCATGGTGACTGGGGATCCGTGGTGAAGACTGGAAAGTCTAGGCCTGAAATGGTGGCGGTTGTGAGGGAACTTGAGCTGATGCTATTCAGAGCAGGGCTGAAGTTCAGATCGACCGGGAGGTGAGCTGAACGGGGGGGTTGAGTGGAGAGATGTGTGGAAAAGTCCGGAGGCGGAATTTTGACTGAGGGGGAGACGTTGGAAGGGGAGTTGTTTAGAACATCTTGATGGTCGCCTGAGGCGCTGTACAACTGTTGAACTTTATGTGTGGATAGTATGTTGGAGGGTTTGGGGATGGGAAGTTGGTGAAGAGAAAGAGGAAGGGACACGAGAGTTGTGGACCGGAAAATTAGGAGATTTTGTATTTCTCAGGCAGCAACTTGTTGCGGGAGGGCAAGAGGAGGGCTGTGTGTGTGCGGAGGGCAGGCTTGCGCAGCAGAGAGCGACCGAGGCGCAGGCCCACAGGTACTGCGTACAATCGCACCAATGCGGGGCATGGGAGAGCACTAACTGGTTTTTGCTGTGGGGACTGCGATACACTGTTAGCCAAGTACAGGCATTAGCAGGTATTGGAAACAGGGAGCTCCCATCGGAGAGACATGGGTCCGCCGATGAGTCACATCTTTCAGCGCCAACCCGCTTTGGGCCTGGCCGGTTCTGCCGGGTGCAACCAGCGCGACCAGCGCCTGAGACGGCGCCCTGTTCTGCGCCCTTGCTCCAGGCGGTATGCAATCAGAAATGTACTGTACGTACTGAACTACCCATTGACGGTGCCTCTGTGGCCTGCGTTGGAGGTACATGAGTCCCAGGGGACGCAGAGGGCTCGTTTAGCTTAAGATTGAGTGCTCTTTTCTCCCCCCCCCCCCCCCCCCCCCCCCCCCCCCAAAACCCACCCCCCCCCCCCCCCCCCCCCCCCCCCCCTCCCCCCTCCCCCCCCACCCCCCCCCCCCACCCCACCCCCCCCCCACCCCCCCACACCCCCCCCCCCACCCCCCACCCCCCCCCCCCAAGGACCCAGGACGGGGGAGTCGGGTTGGTGGCGCGGTGTGCGACGGTGGGGGTTAGGAGGGGAGGGTGGTGGCGGGTTCATGGCGTGCGTACGACTGCACCACCCCCCTCCCCCCCCCCCCGCCCCTCCGCCGCCGCCCCGCAC
>JAHVYB010000271.1:0-50305 GCA_020623695.1 Calonectria henricotiae
CGCACATTTTTCCCAAATAACTATCAAGGGGCTATTATAATTACCACCAGATCATCTATAGTTAGAATTGGCAAACTTATTCCCCTTGGAAGATTTACGGATATTAATGATAGCCTGGGGGTATTGCAATATAACTCACAGCGCGATGGTATTGAGCATGGTAAGAAGGGTGAAGCAGCAATTAATACCAAGGCTAACAAAAGATACAAGATAATGCAGCCATCGAACTTGCCCAGGAATTAGAAGGGCTACCACTTGCTCTAGCAACCGCTGGAGCTTATTTAAGTCAGGTAGCAACAAGTTGCGCTGAATACCTTAAGCAGTATAAGGAGTCTTGGCTACAGCTACAGCAAAAGACACCAGCACTACTATCATACGAAGATCGAGCAATGTATTCAACATGGGATATTTCATATAAGCAAATTAAGCAAAAAAGTCACGCGGCAGCAATGATGCTCCACCTCTGGGCTTATTTTGATAATGAGGACTTATGGTACGAGTTGCTTCAACGTGAAGGTGAGGATGTACCACCATGGCTCAAAGGTATAGTACAAGACCATATATCTTTTGATGAAGTAATGCGGGTATTATGTAGCCATGGGCTAGCGGAGGTAGATCAAAAACAGTGGGGAGCTGATTCTATTGGATATAGTGTTCACGAATGTGTACACGCATGGATGAGGTATGTTCTAAATGCAGAAAAAGATACAAGTATGGCACAATTAGCTATGAGCTGTGTTGCATCGTATATACCCAGTAACAATAAGGCGAACTACTGGCTTATACAGCGACGTCTACTCCTACATGTGGATATTTGCTCATCGCAATTAATTGAACTTGATCAATTAGATGATGGCTACTATGGATGGGTCGCTCATAATCTCGGTCTTCTCTATGCAGACCAAGGCCGATATAGCGAGGCCGAAGCGATGTATAATCGGGCACTTCAAGGCTACGAGAAGGCATGGGGGCCAGAGCACACATCCACGCTTAATACAGTTAACAATCTCGGTTTTCTCTATGCATGCCAAGGCCGATACAGCGAGGCCGAAGCGATGTATAATCGGGCACTTCAAGGCAAAGAGAAGGCATGGGGGCCAGAGCACACATCCACGCTTAATACAGTTAACAATCTCGGGACTCTCTATGCAGACCAAGGCCGATACAGCGAGGCCGAAGCGATGTATAATCGGGCACTTCAAGGCAAAGAGAAGGCATGGGGGCCAGAGCACACATCCACGCTTGATACAGTTAACAATCTCGGTCTTCTCTATGCAGACCAAGGCCGATACAGCGAGGCCGAAGCGATGTATAATCGGGCACTTCAAGGCAAAGAGAAGGCATGGGGGCCAGAGCACACATCCACGCTTGATACAGTTAACAATCTCGGGAATCTCTATGCAGACCAAGGCCGATACAGCGAGGCCGAAGCTATGTATAATCGGGCACTTAATGGCTACCAACAAGTGTTTAGATCCAATGTCAACACCTGCCCCCCTGCGCTCAATACACTCCAGAACATGGGTCTTCTCTTCTACCAACTAAATAGATTGGAAGAAGCAAAAACCTACTATACTCGTGCACAACCCGGTCTTGCATCAATATATGGGCATAATAGTGAGCAGTATAAAGAAGTGTGCTCGCAATTAACCAAGATCAGGCACAAAGAACAATCGAATCCCAAGAGGCGGCAGCGGTTGGTAGCTAGATTAATCCCAGATCGTTGGAGATCAAGCCGTTGAAATAAGGCACATTAATATGTATTTTATAATTACTGAATGAAGTTTAGTTGGTACGGAGGACTATTCCATATTAATAGATCGTGATGCTTGTTTCAGTTTCTACTATGTATGCATAACAAGACTCTTGAATTTTATATTTCGATTGAGTGCATTACATAACAAGTTATAATAGACGATTAGAGCTGACAATGTTGAGGGGTGGTGACTGAGTCGGCCACACACCCCTCGCCCTTTGCAGCCTAGAGCCCTGTGTGGAAGACACACAGTTAGATAGTAACATCAACATGTTTCTGATCAAACACCCGTCCTTCCACAGGTTATGAGCTCTAGCGCTCGCTGTGCATGACAAAGATAATTCAGCAATTAATTTGACGACGACATTCTCGCGCTACATCGCCTTAAAACTGCCCGATATACTGAGGCAACCCGACTGAACTGGGTCAAATCGACGATCAAACCCGCGGGGCCCTAAACCCGGTTCCGCTCCACATATTACCGGATTTGACACGCGCCGCCCACAAGTTGGTCAATAACGGTGCGAAATACCGGGGTGTTCGAAAAACACCAAGAACAACAACACAAAAGAAGACGTTGAAAGCGACAAAGAGAAGTCAGCGACAACGCCCTGTGTCAAGATGGCACAACATCTGAACCCTTCCACGATGGGGGGTGGCATAACAAGCGCGTTTATGCCACAAGTGGAGAAATTGAGAGACGCTAACCACTGGGACGAATGGCGAATCAAGTTCGAAATGAACGCCGATATGTTGGACGTCATTGACGATTTCACTAAAGACCTGAAACCTCCGGAGATTGCTTCTAATGAACAGAAGGCAGCTTGTAAAAGAGAAGACAAGAAAGCTCGAGTGTTTTTGGTCAACCATCTCTCCAATAGGGTAATGAAAAAATTGAGTCGAGATGGCTGGAACCCCACAGAATGTACAGCTCACGAATTCTACAATAAAGTTAAGCTTGCTATCTTGCATGCACCAGAAGGCAGACTCTACGACCTAGTAGTGATGACATTTGTACGCCTAGAGAGAAGCGAATTTTCGACACTGGATGCCTACCTTGACAAACTTCATTATTGCTGGAACCATATCACCACTTGACTTCCGACAATGACTGAAGAAATCTTTGCTATTATTGCGATGAATAGAGTCAAGAAAACGAACCCACTCTGGCACAACAACTGGACTTACGATATGCACAAAGGCATAAAGATTACGAAGAAGGAGATGGTCAGTTTCCTGTCACAATAAGCTAATATCGAGAAAGATAGTAGTCTCAACATGGCGACAACTACCAACAACAAAAGACCTAAACAACAAAACCACAAAGACAAGCGTGTGGTGCAATCCACAGATGAAGATGCATGCTATACTTGTGGTCCCTCGAAGAAAGGAATTTGGCACTCGACTGCAAAATGCTGGAAGAGCAACCCTCACTTAGCACCCGATTAGGCAAAGAAGAAGAAAAGTGATTATTCTAAAGATGAGGATGCTTCTGAGAATGTCAACAAGGGAAACATCGACATCCTAATGGCAGGAAGACGATTTGGAGCAGCATCACTATCGATGGCCTTGATCTAAAGAGATACGCCAAACGAGATGATGACTTTGACCTTAAAAACTGAGAACCCATCAGTATTGGATGAATTACTATCAATGGCAGCGACATTGAAAGACGAAATCGAGGATGATATCCTTATCGACTCAGGTTGTTCGGGATACTGCTTTAACAGAAAGTGATTTTCTTTCTTGACCGAAATACCTAAATCGACCACAATGACTTCCAGTAATAGAGGCAACCTTGCTACTAAAGGCCGCAGGATAGTCGAACTCCAGATAGAAGGTACCACCCTTATACTCCCAGATACACAATACTTCCCAACTGCAATAACAAACATGATCCGTCCGGGATTACTGAAACACAAAGGCATCGGATTCAATATAGGAAGGGACGAACTCTACCTTAAGAGCACGAAAGAGAAGTTATCCTTGATTAGATAGAGATGCAATATTGCATTTTTGGCAAATGTGAAACCAAAATATTTATTTAATTTTGCTATACCTCCGAAAAATGCTATGACGACAGTGGAGTACGGTTTAATGCATTAATGACTTGCTCATATGAGCAAAGACAGAGTGCTTAGGGCGTGCAAAAGAGCCGGGATCAAAATTGATCCAAAGACTATTGAGGGTTTCCACTGCAAAAGCTGCCACATGGCAAAGATGGACTCCATAATTAGTCGAACCCCATTAGTAAAACCAAAACAGTTCCTCCTGGGGATGTACCGCTTATGTCAAGATCCAAGAAAATGATGCAAAACGTGCGCCGAAAGCGTACAAAATGGCACTAAGGGCATGGAAAAGATCTCTTGTTGGCATGGAAGGCATGCGAGGTCATATTTACCAGGTTTGGATCCCAGAACAGAATCGTGTTGTTCGTGCCCGAGATGTCAGATTCCATGAGATCTTCAAAGATGGGAGTGAAAGAGAAGATGCGGCCGAAATCGAATACGAAGCAACACTTGTTGATCCGGAGATCCTTGAGGGCGGACGAATGATATTCATGAGATCCGATGCTGCTGAACCTTTCCCTCCCCAAAATGACAATGTGGACGATCGACAAGAACCACAGACAGGAACACAAACAGAGAAGACAATAACCTAGAACACTGGAAGAGGTTTGCCCAGTCCCTCCCAGTCACCCTCTCCTATAGAAGTTCATGATGCGTATCATGAACTCCACGTTCCACAAGCCAGCTCCTCCACAGCGGATCGCAGAGTCTCGGGCCAGAAAAGCTGGCCAATGTGGGTGACGGGGGCATTCCAAACGGAGATGGATGGTGCCGTTGGACATGACAATGGCATTCATGTGAGCCAACAGATGGGTGTGGGTGGCGCGGCCATCATGATGGCCGGGGAAGATGGTCTCAAACGAAGCAACACCATCGTGGTCGGTCAGCTGGATGCCTCGGAGGTAGGTGCTGTTGACACCCTCGGCGGTGTAGTTGCCCGAAGTGCTGATTCAGGAGTAGACACCTGTAGCATTGCAGTTCCGCAGATCCACGGCGACAGCGGGAATGGGGTTGCGCGAAGTGACATCGACGTACGGAACCTCGAGGATCAGAGGGACACCATCGCAGTGCTCCTCCTCAATCACGTTGGAGCGCATGTACTCGCCGACAATGTAGTAAGGACCGTCAGTAACCTCGGGAGCCAGGATGCAGCTGCTGTTGGCATCAAACACGCTCTCGAGGGGAATGAACATGTCGTAAGAGGCGGAGCCAGTTATGTTGTGGTTGGCGTCCTCCCAAGCCTCCAGGGCATCCTGGTCACGACGGTACTTCTTGAGGCTACTCTCTCGTATCAGCCAAATTGAAAACCAAAACGACGGGTCTCTCGATGCAATATCAAGGTAAACTCACGGGTCTTGATTCCGCACTTCTCACGGAGCTCCTTGACCTTCTGGGCGCGGCGCTGAATAGCACGGCTCTTCATCAACTTGGCGCTGTTGCCGCTAGAGCAGGTGTTGGGGGATCGTCGTCCAATGGCGGCGGCATTATCACGAGTAACAATCTCACGCTTCATGTGCTCGTGGCTGTGAGACTCGCCGGGGTGAGCAGCGGAGAGGGTGAGCAACGGAGAGGGTGCCCAGCGCAAGGCCGGCAAGGAGGCTAGAGGTATGAACCATGGCTGTATGAGGATGGATGAAGTAGGATATTATGGGTTGAAAGTTATTGTTGTCAGATTGCTGCTGATTGAAGAAGGCAATCAACTTGTTCAAGCGAGATATTATATATCTTGGTTCCGATCTTCATTTCTCAACCTCGGTCCCTTCACTTGCACGCATTCCCCGAGCATCCATACCGCGTACTCATCACGAATCACAACGACGGAGAATAATACGTCACACACTACCCCGGGATGTTTGGTCAATCCGTCCAATCTCCATCTTTATCAGAACTTCTTCTTCCTATTCTGGATTCATCGAGTCGTATTTTCCAGATCAACTGCTGTCAACAAAGAGATTGCGGGTCATCATGGTTGTGGCTGCTGACGACGCCCACGCCCCCCCTTCACGTCGGCGAGGAGCATTTCAAGGCGATTAAGAACCAAAAAAGAGCCCAGGACAGAAAGGAGACACGATACAGGAGTAAGCGCGCCCTGAGGAGCGCTAGCCAATCCCCTGCGCAGCATTACGCATACAGCAAAAGTTGCCACACGGCCAACGGGCTGCGGATAGGTTTTAAGATCTTAGCTTTTGAATAAGTAGAGGCATCATTGATTCAGCCACACAAGGTCTTAATCATAAATTGATACGTTTGATGTGACATTGGCGGTGGCTGACAGACGGCCAAGCCCGTGAGGCACTGGGCTGGGAATGCGAGAGACGACTGAGCCGCACGTCTAGCTTGCTATGTGCTCCAGAAAGGCAGTTGCTCCTTGCATGAATGTGTCCATCGTTTCAGACCTTTTTTCTTGATTCAGCCGCGTAATGATGGTGTTCGTTCAACACAGCCCGTTCTCGACAGTCGCCAAAAAATACTCCGCCTCGTTACCATGCATGTCACATGGCTCACAAGCATCCAACACAGCAGCAAACTGGCTTATGCTTAAGCAATTGGCACACGAACTAAGCCAAGCCACCATAGTTTATACGGAATAACTGACGTCCCTTTGTGATTATGTGGTAATTACTGGGGAACAAATCATATGTATTGCACTCAACACTGACAATGACACACTGCCAAGCCGGGCGACCGAAGCTGACCCTCTGAAAAGAGCCCATCACCTGTGCGGGTAGCCCACCGACTACATGCAGCTCGGATACGAATAACTGAAAGGTCAATTGGCAATATTCCGGGGATTCAGTTTCCCTGAAAAGCTCTTTGGAAGACGACCAACGCAAGATATGCCGCAAGTGGCATTGGCAGCTTTCCAATGCTACGGTACCTTCGTCTCGGGAGAGGGATTTGCATGGCTCTCTAATTACAGAATAATGAATTATCCATTTAATTCCATCAACGGGATCAATGGGTTTCCAATCTGGCCTACATTTGTATCCAGAAAAGATTTTTGCCAAGATAATTTTTCTAAATGAAAATGGCCGGTGCACAACCAAGTCAAGTCCCATTATTAACTAAACAAGAAATTGACCGACAGCCATTTTGTCCCCACGCATCCACGTATACGTCAACGCGCTCTACGTAACTATACAACTACTCCACCCCTCGGGTCTTCATGAAGTCCACTAGATCAAAGAAGCTCTTCTTGAATCTCCGCTCTTGGGTAGTCCTGTTGACCGTCTGGATCCCAAATGCCGCCTCATAAGATCCGAATTCCCAATTGTCCATAAAGGACCACGCATACGCCCCCGTCACCTCGACGCCGTCGATCCAGATGGCCTTGAGAACCTCGGACATGAAGCTCAGGTAGTACAGGCTCCGTGGCGTGTCAAACAGCTTGTCTGGGAGGTCCTTGTCCGCCTCGCCAAAAACGGGAAAGCCAAACTCGGCGATTGCGACAGGCGTCTTCCAAGTGTTGTGCAGGTAGTTCAAATAGGTGCGCAGGTACGTCGGGGTGAGGTAGACATATGACTCAGACCGGTACCCGATGTCCCAGCCATAGACATTAGTCGTGGTTTGGCTGACGCAGTACGGTCGGAGCGATGACGAGGAATTGCTTGCGCATTCCAGTATGCTCTCCTTGCTATCCTCGACCGGCGGCGCAATGACCGTTGCCGTGTACGGATCTATGCCCAAAAAGTCGGCGGTGCCCCCGATGTATTCAAGATCCTTGTCGCTGTTGGGGTTCCTGGGGACGCCAAAGTTGTTATTAAACTTGATTGAGATTTTTCCCTTGCCGCCCATTTCGTCCTTGTACCAGTGGTACACTCTGGCGTGTGCCTTGACGACATGATCAATCGACTTGGCATTGTACGAATACAACAGCGGCTCATTAAAAGTAAACCACACTGGCACTCGGCTGGCATAGTGCGACATGACAACCTTGGCGTAGTGGACAAAGGCATCTTCGAACGTTTCGTTCTGATATGCCCCGTTAACATATCCAATCTCTGGAGGGTTCGCTGCCGCGCTCAGGTTGCTCCCATAAAACGCCAGAGGAGTGTCGAAATGAAGAAGCGTCACCTCGGGAGTCATGCCCTTCTCCAGGATGAAATTAATGACATCGTTGTAGTGGTCAATGCCCTCTTGGTTGACGGGAGTACCGGGTAGGGCGAATGGAATTATTCTGGTCCACGCAATGCTAAACGAGAAATGCTTGGCGCCCATTGCCGCAACTCGCTCAATGTCTTGTTTATAGAGGTAGTAGTGCTCATTAGTCACATAGTCCTTGGGACGGTCATCCCGGACAAGAATATCCATGAGCGAAGGAGACTTTCCTTCCTCGGCCGTTGCACCCTCAACCTGACTCGCAGAGCTCGAAACGCCAAATGCGAAGCCTTCTGGAAAGTTGTAGCAGTCCGTTGGACCAAAATAATCTCTCGGTGGGAGGACCAATTCGCTGCTGGGAATTGGGGTTGGAGACACAGTTGTGCTGTAGATGGCCTTGTCTGTAAAGTTGGGCGGATTGGCGTGTTCCCATAGCGCAGTCCAGGCTGCCTGGCCGTATGGGTCACCTGTATCTGTTGCCTTTGTTGTCGCATTGGGGTCCCATTTCCCCCAGGTTGTATACGACAATGATGGAACCAATGAGACTAGTGATTTGGAAGGCGGGGCATATGTGGTGGTGGTTGTAGGAGCCGGCACCGAAGTGGCATACCGAACAGTCTCAGTCATAGTATAACTGAATTCTGTATAATGATAGCTGGGCTCTCTCGTCTTTGTAGACTTGCATTCACGGCTGGTCGGGCCCTCAGCCTCAATGTAGACCTGCTGGCCCAAAGCCAGGGAGGCAAGAAACAGTTGGCCGATAATTGAGGCCATAATGGACGTTCGTCTACAGCTCACTTTGCCAACTCTCAACGGGGACCCTTCTCCTCACTCATTATATAACCAACCCTCTTCTCAACCCAGATCGGACCGACTCGACGCTCGTGACCATTTGCAGGGGCAAAAAGTCTGTTGAAAACAAGTTCCCCATGCCGCGCGATTCTCTTTTGGCCCATGATCATTCAGTGTGTGGGGTCTTCCCCGGATGCCATGTGCGGGGTGATCCGAGATGCGGAGGCGAGCCCAGCAGTCGATCGTCTACCATGGGATGACGTCGAGCCTCCCGGCGCAGATTGATGGCAAATAGCTCAATCGCCTGGGCGAGATGGCGGCATCTTCGGTCTCGGCAACGGCCTGACTGCGGCGATACTAACAGGTTGCTCTCCGCGATAGCCAATGGACAGGGTTGAATGGTGGGTTGAGGTGACAACTAACAAGCCTTGGCATTCATAATAAAAAGAATTTATACACAATGCTATACACTAAAGTACATGCTGGAGATGGAAACGTAAATCCGTTACGCCAGACGGCTCGGGGTGACCTGGTCTCACGCCGAGCATGCCCCGGGAGAATGGAATTTGGGTCGTCTGTCCCAGACAGAACCTAATGCCCTTTTCCGCAAATGCTTTTTTCAGTTCCTTGACCTGTTTCTCGGACGGGGGTTCGTAAGGGTCCACCGCCACGGTCCTCAGATTTGGGAACCGGAATAGTTTCTTGGCCATGCCCATCAGATCTCGATGTAGTTCCGGCCAAGCGAGGACCATGCCAACGTGCAAGACCTTCAGCGATGAAGGAACGCTTGACATGAACAGCTCGGGGCCCACATCCTTGAGGGCGTCAAACTTCTGACTGCGATCCTGTTGATCAAACACTGGCCCATATAGTAGAAGCTGTTCAACCTCGAGAATCTCAAGTTGTGGAAAGTCGGAAAAACTCATATCACCGCGTAAAGATCGATCCCACATCAAAAAACTAGATACCAATTCAATCACCTCCTCAGAGGTTCCCTGGGCATGTTCCCAGGTAGTGCTAGTATAACAAAGTCGTCGCAGCGTGTCACGTGTCGGAATCAAATGACCGTGTTGGAGAACGGTATACTTGTCCATGTCGCAAAAATACTCGAGGTCCTCAAGGACCGGGCTGCGATTTAGAATCTTGGCCAGATTGTCCGGGTCGAGGCCATGCAGTGACAATCGGCGGAGGCTGGACAGTGCAGTGTTCCATGGTTCAGTACGGAATCGCTCGCGATGAGGAATGTCAGTCCCACAATCGCAGTCGCTCGCCGCCAGGATTTCGAGGTTTTGCGCTTTGGCAAGGACGTCCTGCATCTCTTGGATGTGACAGCACTCATCTGGGTTCTTGTCCTGGCCAGGCAGCACCAGATACTTGAGGTGAGGCAGATAAAAGGGGGAGTCTCTCAAGTAATGAAGGCCCTCCTGTGATGAACGGTATATGAGCAGCTGTTCGAGGAAGGGTGCTGCCATGATGGTGGCCTCCTGGAGCCACTTCGACTCGACATGATGGTAGGTCAGCAAAGGGCGAAAACCAGCGCGCTCGCCGGCCTGCCGAAAGAGCGCCTGGGTTTCTGGAGGGACATCGCGGGCGCGGACGGTGCGCAGCGCAAAGAAGGCGAGGGCGCGCACGAACTTTGCAAGGTCGGGACGCTCCAGCAGCGTGCGCAAAAAGAACTCGAGCGTCTCAATCTCTCGGTTCCTGGCCACGGCATCGCCCCACCAGTCGGGGCTGGATGGGTCAGGCTGGATACCCGTATGGTAATAGTGGAAGAGGATGGGCTGGGCTTGAGCACGGAATCGGCGCGAGGTCCGGCTCAGGCGCGAGAGGGCTTGCTGGTCCTCGAGGGCCGTAGCGACAACGTCTGGCGGGAGGTCGACTACGTGGGCGAGTCGGCAGTGCATGCAGAGGTTGCGACAGACGGCAGCGATGATCTCGACGGGCAGATGGGTCAGTGATCGAGCCCGTGGACGCGGCTTAGCTGCTGGCGCTGGGGGGATCTCCATGACGGCGGCGAGGGTTGGCGAGTTCGCTCCATGGAGCAGATCCCGGTCGGCTCTGGCGACGAGGTGCATGGCCATTGAGCGGGAGACTGGACGCCAAAGACTAGACGGCGACGAGACGGTCTCCGAGGCGGTCATTGGCCTCGGGTTGGGTGCCGCCGGGGGTCCTGAGCCGAGTCTTCGCGACGACTTGTGCTGTTGGGTGAGTGAGCGAATGAGTGAGTTGCCGGCACAGCGCAGACGCAGGCGCAGACGCAGGGTTAGTCGCGTTTACCCGTCATGTGCATCAGGTAAGCAAGCGGCGGGGCGACGACACCAGCGACGAGGGCATCCTCGCGCATCTTTTGGCCGGTGGTGATGTGCGCGAACGACGTCTCAGTGCAGTGACACAGCCAGACACGACACAGGCTAATTCATGGCAAGTTGGGTCAAGAGGATGGGGAGCGGAGATGCAATCGACCTGGCCTTGCCAAGGATCGGCGCTGCCCAGTCTAGTCTCCACTTCCCGAGGCGGGAGTTTAAGTTAAGCCTTGACACGGTTGGTTGCGTTGCGTTGGCGATGGCCACGTCGTATCGCGCCTTGGTTTGCATTTTGGGTTTGTCGACTCGAGTAAAGTAGAAACCCGCCCGTTCCACCTCCGGATTTTTCATCCGGACTATCGGCCCGTCATCACTTTGTTTCGGGAGCCAGCTATGCCAACTTGCCAAGGGTGTCATTTGAAGGGGTCCCGGTGAGACCCAGTGAGACCCAGTAGCCAGTGAGACCCAGGCGTGAGAAGACATGACAAGGAACAAGTAGTTATAGACAATGTTCCTTAAACACACAGCCGAAACCAGTTCCACCATGTCAACTGCCCCATTCCTAAAACCGAAAACCCCATCTCCCGTTTGTGTCTGCTTGAATTCGCACCCCCAGCATCGAGCCACCAACTTCTATATCACGTGACTTCGTACCAGTTCGCGTCCATGCTAGCCATCGCGGTCGCGTAAAGCAGCCGTCACCCTCCTCCACCGCCATCATCAACATGCCTGAATTCACGGGTAAGCTCTCTGCACTGCCAATCTTTCCTCATACTATCCAATCTAACCTCGGTACTAGAGGCTGATACCATCCGCATCTTAATTGCGACCGACAACCATGTGGGTTACGAGGAACGTGATGCCATCCGCAAGGATGATAGCTGGCAGACTTTTGACGAAATCATGAATCTAGCCAGGACCGAGGACGTGAGTGCCAAACCTCCCCACTCCACGGACCATCTAATGCTTCCAGGTCGACATGGTCCTCCTCGCCGGTGATCTCTTCCACGACAATAAGCCTTCGCGAAAGTCTCTTTACCAGGTCATGCGAACCCTGCGGAAAAACGTGCTCGGTATGAAGCCGTGCCCTCTCGAGTTCTTGTCGGATGCTGCCTCTGTATTTGACGGGGCATTCCCCCACGTAAACTACGAGGACCCAGACATAAATGTCGCTATTCCCGTATTTTCTATCCACGGAAACCACGACGACCCCTCTGGCGATGGCAATTATTGTTCTCTCGATCTCCTTCAAGCTAGCGGGTTGCTCAACTACTTCGGCCGAGTCCCAGAGGCGGATAATATCGAAGCAAAACCTGTTCTACTACAAAAAGGTCTAACCAAACTGGCTCTATACGGTTTAAGCAATGTGCGCGATGAACGAATGTTCAGGACGTTCCGCGACCACAAAGTCAAGTGGTTCCGACCCGGGACTCAGATGGGCGATTGGTTCAATCTACTGGCTGTCCATCAAAACCACCACGCCCACACTGCAACTTCGTATCTCCCCGAAAATGTGCTCCCTGACTGGTTAGATGTGGTTGTCTGGGGGCACGAACATGAGTGTTTGATTGACCCCACCCAGAACCCAGAGACAGGTTTTCATGTCATGCAGCCTGGTTCCTCAGTCGCAACTTCTCTGGTTCCTGGAGAAGCTGTCCAAAAGCACGTCGCCATAATGAGTGTTACCGGCAAAGATTTTAAAGTGGACAAACTCCCCTTGAAAACGGTTCGCCCGTTTGTTACCCGCGAGTTGATTCTCAATCAGGATAAGCGGTTCAAGGGCCTCGACAAGAAGAAGGACAACAGGCAGGAGGTTACGCGGAGATTGATGGAGGTGGTTGAGGAGATGATAGAAGAAGCTAATACCGACTGGGAAGCCATTCAAACCGACGAGGAAGCTCTGGAGGAGCGGCCATTGCCGCTGATCCGCCTGAAAGTCGAATACTCAGCGACAGATGGTGGCCAATTTGAGTGTGAAAACCCTCAGCGGTTTTCTAATCGATTCGTTGGCAAGGTGGCCAATACAAATGATGTCGTCTACTTTTACCGCAAAAAGACGTCGCAGCGTAAGCCAACAATTCCCAGAACGTCGTATTTGGCTGACACACGTAGGAAAAACTACGGCAACGAACCCAACAGATGTGCTGGAGTCTCTGGGGGATGGAGAAGATGGAGTCAAGGTTGAATCGCTCGTACAAGAGTTCTTGTCAGCACAGTCGTTGCGAGTGTTGCCCCAGGGCCCATTCGGCGATGCTGTCACGCAATTCGTAGCCAAGGATGACAAGCATGCAATGGAGCTATTCGTATCTGAACACCTCACGGGCCAGGTCCGTCAGATGCTGGGATTGGAATCAGATGACGAAGACTTGAATAGCGCCATGGAGATTTACCGAACAAGAGTGGAGCAGGAACAAGTCAGCGGACAACCGGCCGTGCAAAAAGACCGTAAACGAATTCTCAAGCCCAAGCCGGATACCTGGGACAGTGATTTTGATGGGAGTTGGGAAAATGAACCAGATGCATGGACATACGAAGACGATAATGAGGAGGCACGAGAAAAGGAAGAGGAAGCATCGGCTCCGCCAAAACGGGGATCTCGTGCAAAAGCTGCCCCGAAGGCTGCGGCCCCTAAAAAAGCACCAGCGAGACGAAGTAAAAAGCCCATTGAGAGTGAAGAGGAAGAGGATGTTGTTATGGATTCCGACGATGAGCCAGCGCCTCTACCTCAACCAAGAACTAGAAAGGCACCTGCAAGGACGGTGAAACCTGCAGCTAAGCCTGCAGCTCAACCGGCAGCTACAAGATCAACGCGCACGGCGAAAACACGGCAAACGAAACTCGATTTCTCGCAAGCGACTAAGTCTGTGGAAATCAGTGATGACGAGATTTCGGATGATGATGCATTTGAGCCGGCGCCGAGATCAACCAGGAGGAGATAACTGGATAAACAGGGCCGGGCTGTGAATAAATGTAATTCGAGCGTATTAAACGAGGCAATGACCAAAAAGACCGACAAATCACAAATATGAATGAAAGGCATGATCGAAGATAAGTGTACTCCTTACGTACATAGTAAGTGGCGTCGACCCTCTCTATTACTAGTAACCAATTGTGGAACGTGGAGTGAGAGTTACTGAACATGTTCATGTGTATACTCCTTCCTTGTTGAGGGGTGGTGGCTGGGTCAGCCACATACCCCTCACCCTTTGCAACCTAGAGCCCTGTGCGGAAGACACACAGTTAGATTGAACAACATCAACGATGCTAGATTTCACAGTACAAGCTCAGTACTATGCCGGGCTGTGTAGTGGGGTCACTAACAGGGCGATGTATCACCCACAATCGGTACACATCTTAGCTAGTTCTTACATATAAGATACCTATGCCTCAATACAACTGAGCGTAACAAGCTAGACTCAGGGACCAGAAAAATCATCACCCACCTACAACTCCACATAAGCCAAATGGTCACCAGACGTAGTAGGGCATATCGCTGTTGAATGCGAAAAACCAGCAGCGAAAGCGACCGAAACCCCAAATATATTTAGTCAAAGCTGAATAGAAGTTGGAGGACTCAACACGGAGTGGAGGACTGCAGCTTCCAGCTTTGCCGCTTTGAAATGAGGTATCCAAGGTTTACACCAAAGTCATCTGGTTAAAATAAAATAAAATAAAAAGCTCTTTGTTCGATAATTGGATAATTCAAATGCGGCACGTACCAGATACGTACCGGAATACGTACTCTCACCAAAATCTGTGCCTTCCAACGTGGTGTTTTCAAGCGGAGCAAGGCCGGGCCCCCGTCGACTTGATCTTGCAACGATTAGTTAGTTAGCCTGTAGTGCATTTGCTGAATTGTGCAGCAGAACACCCGATCCAGTGCCTCTGCTTGCAATCCCTTCTGTAATGGAGCCTGGAGCCCCTGCTCAAGACCTGTCGTAGTGGGGATATTGCGTGCTGTACAGAGTCACCCGACATCTCCACCTGGTGTATCTTGCTCCGCCATCGCAGCGGACCGTCCCATCTTGGCCTCACTTACACGGCGAACCCACCCATCAATCACCTTCGCGTCCACCAAACAACGTCTCTGCTCGTCAAGGTGCGGGGTAGCTCCAAGCTGCGTCTTGGGGTAGGTGGTCGGGATCTCCCTCCGAGAGGCCAAGCAGTCATTATTCATTAATAATTGAGTAATTAGACGCCTCGCATACACAGCGATAGCTAGTACTTATCTCTTGCCCTTGCCCCTCCCCGAGGTCACCCTGTGCTCCCTGACTGCGTCAAACACCGCTCGTGAGCCCATAATGTCGTCGACAATTCGCCTGGGAACCGCCTCCCCGGGCACCCAAGCCACCACCCCCGAGACCATTGCCCTCATTGACTCCATCGCCACCCGCGCTGCCGCCGCCAACATCGACATCCTGCTCCTGCCCGAAGCCTTTATTGGCGGGTATCCGCGTGGCAGCTCATTTGGATGCATCATCGGGGACCGCACAAAGGAGGGCCGCGAGGAGTTTGCCAAGTACTTCGATGCAGCCATTGACCTGGGCGACACCGTCGGCCCTGCAGGTGGCGGTGCAGGTCTCAAGTGGGCGAGGCGACAGCTCGGCGACGAGGAGACGGTGCGTGGAGACGGCTCGCGAGAGGAGCTCGAGCGAATTGCCCGTGATTCGGGCGTCTTTATCGTGACGGGATGCATTGAAAAGGCTGGGGGAAGTCTGTACTGCTCCGTCGTGTACGTGTGCCCCAGAGAGGGCATGGTCGGCAAACGACGCAAGGTCCTACCGGTATGCCTAAGAATTTCTTGTCTCAAATATCTCCGCGCCCTGTGAAAGAATTCTAGTCTAAGCAAAGAGACAGACCGCCTCGGAGCGCCTCATCTGGGCCCAGGGAGCCCCGAGCACCCTCCGCGCCGTGACGACGGTCATCCGCGGCGTCCGCATCAACCTCGCCGCCGCCATCTGCTGGGAAAACTACATGCCGCTGCTCCGCCAGACTCTGTATTCGCAAAACATCAACTTGTACCTGGCTCCGACCGCCGACAACCGGGATGCATGGCTGGGCCTGATGCGCACAGTGGGCGTTGAGGGACGCTGTTTCGTAGTCAGCAGCAACATGGCCATTCCCAAGAATGCCGAGAGCAAGACCCAGTCGCCCGCAAGGGGACGACGGAACTCGACCATCACGGAGGAGGGTTTCGAGATTGCACTCCCTCGATCTCCACAGCGCAATCGCACCCGGCGCACGTCGGTGTTTGACGAGGATGGCAACGAAATTGTCCTGAGCAAAGACGTCGCCGAAGACGAGGTATCGCCTGAAACCCAGGCCAAGCCACTCCCCGCCAAGACGCCCTCTGCCAATACTGCGTGGGTGTCTCGCGGTGGTTCCTCCATCGTGACGCCTTACGGCGACGTTGTGGCCGGGCCGCAATGGGAGGACCCTGACGGCCTCATCTACGCCGATGTCGACTTCAGGGATTGTATTCGGGGTCGCCTGGATCTTGATGCGGCAGGAAGCTATTCACGGAACGATTCTTTCAAGTTTAGCGTTGAGGGATTGGACTTGGATCCGCTGCCATACTAATTATAATTTGGAAAGCACGACGCTATGTACAGTAAATCTCAAAACTATCGCTGTCTATGGGTATCCTATCAAATAATATGATGCATTACTTCGTTTCGTCGTGAGGCGGGCTTCGCCGCCACTTGTCCGCTGACTCCAACACCTTTCGCTCCGCCTCTGACTGCCTTCGCTGTCTCTCCAGGGCTGCTTGTGCTAGAATTTCTCGTCGGCTCATGCCCTTGGTGGGATCCCTGGCGCCGCCAAGCACAAATTCACCGCCGCTCCAACCTCCGTGGTCTTGGTGGTCTTCCTCCTCGTCTTCTCCGGAGATGGTGTAGGCCGAAGACTCGCCAATTGTGTGTCCCCCAGATTTCCAGTCCGCGGCCTGCACCTCTCGCTCAATCTGGTGGCACAGATCCCAAAAGTTACGGTCATGAGGCCCATGGATATTGTGCGCCAACTCGTGGCACAGGGTTTTGCGGATAGTCTTGTAGTCGCGATATCCATCGTGTGCATCAGTCCGCAGCCGTAGCTCAATAACCTCGCCCTGGTTGCGATTCAAACCCAAGATTCTGGAGGTGCCTTCATGTGTGGTTTGCGTGTGCGAAAGAGGCTCCATCTCTGTGAGGAGGGATACTGTGAATCTGTGTTTTCGCATGGATGCGCGGATACCCGGGTCTTCCTTGAGGCGCATAAGCAGCGCTTGGCTTCGCTCCGGGCGAGGCAGGCCTTGGAGTGGCCGGACTTGCATAAAAGTATACTGCGAATCCTCGGGGTTTTGCCTCTGGGACCTAGCTTTGGGCCTGTGGGCCATGCGGGCTGCATTTCTTTTTGCTACCCTCTCAGCCATGTTCTGGACGGCTTGGACGTCGGCGGCCGGTGAGCCCATCAGGGTCAACGACTTGCCCTTGAGTTCCTGCAGGGGCATGCTGGGGTTCTTGAAAGGGGCCTTCAACAGAAAGCATTTGGGGCCAAGGATTTTCTGGTTTGAAACGGGGACATCGAGGCTGGCTTCGATTTCATTAAAGAGGTCGGTGATAGTGGCGTCTTCATGAAAGTCAAATTCGTAGCCGACCTTGCGGTGAGTGACTGAAATGGTCAGCCACGATTCCGACGTGTCAGGCATTGACTCTGCGTGGTCTGTCATATCGAGAGATGGTTTCGACTCTGATTTTTAGGGATAACAATGTCGAATCCGGGGGATGTGATGCAACATCTAGATAAATACCATGCCGTGATGGATTCGGGCACGTTCGGTATGCTTTGTAATACGTCACTGCCACTGCCTGGATTCGGCCTACGCCACCCGAGAGTTGTCCGCTGCTGAGCAAAGCTTAGGTGGGCACGCACGCATCCATCGCAGATCGCAGGCTTCTCCGTAGAGTGTCGCGATAAGTCCGACGGCGTATCCGAAGCGCGAGACTTGCCACATCCCTGAATTGCGGGAGCTACTATGCACGACATTTTGCATGCATTGACAGTATGTAGATTTTGCTACGGAGTACAATGGCATCGCATCGCATCTGCATCGTACCTATTGTATTGTCCCACGCCACATTCCACATAGCATCGCACCGCCACACGGCACCCCAGTGCCAGCTCATTCTAATGACACGGTCCAATGAGCTTGCAATCGCGTGTGTCGTGTCCTTTTTCCAAGTTCAAGGTCCAGCTCCCTGTAACGTCAACCTAGTCTAGCCTCGACTCCAACTCAATACACATCATCCTCCCCTCCAATTGCAATCGCATCGACTGTCAACTCGGCGCCGATCAGTCGTCGCCGCAACGCCCTCCCCAAAAGCCTAACCCGAGAGCTTCGCTCGCAACGCCGCCATCATGCCCTTGAACCTCTTCCGCGTTGCTGGTGCGTATATCATCACATGCAAGCTCCAGCGCACCCGTTAACCATGCCGCAGCGGACTTTTCCCATCTGGGCAGCATCCTCATTCTGCTGCACAAGATGACCCAGCTCAACGTGAGTCCCTGAGTCCCAGAATCCCATTTCCAAAGCTCCTCCCTCGCTGACGTCAACAGAGCTGCTCCGGCATCTCCTTCAAGTCGCAAGCCCTCTATATGATGGTCTACATCACTCGCTATCTAGGTACGACGCACGACGGTGGCTCGCTGCTCGAATCCTCTAACTTGTTGCAGACATCTTCTCCACCGATAGCATCTACAACTTCATCTTCAAGATCATGTTCCTCGCGTCGCAAGGATACATCATCTATCTCATGACGAATGCTTACAAGCCCACCAACGATCCCAACGTTGACACCTTCCGAGTTCAGTACCTCCTTGCCGGCGCAACCGTCCTCGCCCTTATCTTTCCCTACAAGTACACCATCAAGGAAGTTCTCTGGGCCTTTTCCATCTGGCTCGAGTCTGTCGCCATTCTCCCCCAGCTATTCATGCTGCAGCGAACCGGCGAGGCCGAGACCATCACTACCCACTATCTCTTCGCTCTGGGAAGCTACCGAGCCCTGTACATTCCCAACTGGATCTACCGATACATGACGGAGTCTTCTGAGAAGCACAAGCTCGACACCATTGCCATCGTGGCCGGACTCGTCCAGACTGTTCTCTACACGGATTTCTTCTACGTTTACTACACCAAGGTTCTCAAGGGCAAGAAGTTCAAGCTTCCCGTCTAAACGGCTTGGGTCGACTGCAAAAATGATACGGCTGATTTAATTTGGCCACCTCCAACTGGAACTGCATGGACGGCGTTGGGTCAGGGGTGACAAGGCGGTAATCAAGGGCGCCGGCTTGCGGATTGGTACAGCTCCATTTATAGTAGTGAGCTAGGGCGCGTGGATGAGCTTTACATGTGACAAAACATTATTCGGACGGTTCTGCGAACCTCGGGGTTAGGGATAGAATGCTATGAGAATTTTAATATATGCACTTCGATTTGTTTCCTCTTCATCTATTTCTCTTTCAAATTTGCATCAATGATTGTACCGCATTTGCTTCTAGTTAACAACTAGTAGAGACCAATTGCGTGTTTCAGAAGTGTCACGTGACTTGGAGCGCGTCATGTCCGTTGCCGCGACTTCATCAATCCATCAACCATCCACCAACCATCAAGATGGCAAGCGAAGCACCCGAAAAGACGGAGCAGCCTCCCGCTGCTCCCAATGGCCCTTCAGATGCCACCCCGCCTGT
Source organism: Calonectria henricotiae (assembly GCA_020623695.1). Lineage (NCBI taxonomy): Eukaryota > Fungi > Ascomycota > Sordariomycetes > Hypocreales > Nectriaceae > Calonectria > Calonectria henricotiae. The sequence continues at coordinate 19,743 of JAHVYB010000271.1, forward strand.
GGTGCCTATCCCCGAATCGCGCCTGCCCACGCGCAAGGATATGTCACTCCGAGAGTTCCTCAATAAGATGGACGACTACGCTCCCATCGTAGGTCTAGCCACCCGGTTTACGCATGAATGCCACTGACAGTTTTCAGATTCCCGATGCCGTCACAAACTACTACATGACGAAAGCCGGACTCCCCCCTCCTCCCCAAAGCGACCCCCGCCTGGCGCGACTACTCGCCCTCGCCACCCAGAAGTTCATCGCCGATATTGCTGCCGACGCATATCAGTACAGCCGCATCCGCGCCTCCTCAACCAACGCAAACAACCCGATGGGCTCTCTTGGTGCCGCAGCGGGCTTCCCAATCCCGGGTCAGCCAACCGGGCAGCCAGGCAACAAGGACCAGGGCAAGGGAGGTCCTTTGGGCATTCAGCGACCAGGCTATGGCGGTGGAGGCCAGGGTGGGAGCCAGAACAGAACTGTTCTTACAATGGAGGATCTAGGCATGGCGGTTGGAGAATACGGAGTTAATGTCAAGAGGGGCGAGTTCTATCGCTAAATGGATGGATGGGTACGGCGTTTGGGTTTGGCGTTGGGAATGTCACGCCGGTCATGTTTTATCAAAATCACAGTGAATAGACTGGCTTTTGATCGTATCCGCGCCTTGCCGTGGCTTCGATTTCAACAGGTATGATTTGAGTGCTTGCTCCATGATATTTGCTAGTGAAACCAATATAATACAGTTTTTGTACAATGTACCCCAAATCTACTTCTTGTCCCAAATGTTTGGCTTTCGAGTTCTACAGCTCTGTCAGCAGGTGCGCCAATGGCACATGTTACTCGTTCAAGGCTCGCTTACGGCGAAAATTCTCCAAGTTTGTGTCCAACCATGTCCTCAGTGATGATCACCTCATGGTAGTCCTTGCCATTGTGCACCTCAAACTTGAGACCCACGAAGTTGGGAAGAATTGTCGCAGATCGAGCTTGGGTTCGAACGGGAGGGACCTTGTCGCCAGGGTTCTTGGGCCAGACAATGGGAAGGCTGCTCGAGGTTAGATACTGAGATAGAACGAGGCGGGGGCCAAGGCCGGCTGGAGCTTACGGCACAAGGTGTGGTCCTGTGGAGGGGAAAGAGTCAGTAATGGAATCCAGTCGAAATTACGAAAACAATTGACTTACCCTTCCACACAGAGCGCTTCAAGAGTAACCGTGTTGGCTGCATTATTGCTGGCGCTGGCGCATGTCACGAAAATTCAATGAGCCTCCATGGCACCATGAATTGGCGGCGACAAGATCGGAGCCGCGCCCTGGTTTTTTCTCCAGTCACGTGATCCGAATTCAGTGCACTGGCACTGGAAAGACCAATCGACAGGCCAAGCAGAAGAACAATTGGAGGAGGAATGGGATTTATCAAAATTTGAGATTCAATGATTTAGTTCTTCACCTTCTTCATCTTTTCACGGCTAATGGCGGTGCCGAAAGACTTTGTGCTGTGGGCCATGTTTTGTCACTCTGTACTCCGTACAAGAGTTGATCTTGCATTGGCTCACTAGTCAACGATCTACAAAGCGGCGCCTCAAGTTGCTGCAAGTGCCGACCGAGGTAATGCCATTTGATCGTTCTGGTTCATTGGCCTTTTGGGGTTACTCCGTCTCCGCTCTGCTTAGACAGATGGTTCCGTTGCGGTCAGTCGCGAGGTCTGTGGTTCGGCGCTGGCACGTCGCCATCCACGGCAGAGGAATTACTTCGCGTTCGTCTTCGGCCGCGTCGTTGTTGTGCCAGCTTACCTAGATTACTTGTGAGGAGCTCTCTCGCCATCTCTTTAGTCAATATCCTCGGCATGGATCAATTCCTCAGTATAATCACCCCCAACCTTGCCAGTTCACCCAATCTCCATCTCAAACAGCCCCTCCTCCCAGGCGTCGAACCCTATCCACTTCATACTTTCGGGGAGGTCTTTCTGAGAGGTGGAATGCATCGTGTAGCCTGAGATACATGCGGTCGCCGACGTCCGAATAGATTGGGCGATGTCTCACGTACCAGTTTTTCGCCTTTGCTGCCACCAAATTCATCCCCAACTGCGCATCCTTGCGAATAGCCTCTCGGGGATAAAGTAGACCCCCAAGCTCACTCTCGTATTGTACTACCCCAGAGGCCCCCGACGGTTGAGCCTGTTGGCAAATTCATGGCCCGAGAATACTGTTGAAGTGTTGACCGCTCTGTTTAGATTCTGCCTCTACCCTTTCGCTTTTGCTGTTCCTCTAGATGCTTTTCTTGGTTCATGAATTCGCTCTACATGTCACTTGGAGGGTTGCTTTGTTCCATTATTAGTGGTCCGCCATGATCTTGTCCAGAATATCCATGAATTCAATTTCTCGGTGTCTCCGGGTCCTCCCCTGCCCCCCTCCTCTCGTGTTCGCTCTCTAAGCTCTAATTGTAACGCCTAACAATAGCCGTTGGTGCGTTAGGGCTTTGTCCATTTGCGTGGTTGTTGCTGTGTCTCCCAGTTGGCGGCTGTTTATGGGCCCTTCGAGAGATGCCCTTACTGTATGGGCGGGCATTGGAGAAAAAGTGGTTTATTTTGTTTTCTTCGAGCAGCCAAGGCTTGGGACCTAGCCGATGAGCTGTTCGTCATGATGCCGTTGAAGGGCTCTTTATTGCGCCCAGCAAGGCGTGGGAGTCATCTCCGACTCCAGAGGTGAAGCTTTTTGCAATCTTTGGTTCCGTCCATTTTGGCCTTCCCTCCGAGAATTTGCCCTCCACGGGAAGGATAGATTAAATAATAGTCGATAGTCTACTCTCACTACCCAGGTATCCCAAAGCTTCAGTCGAGCTTTCCCGTTCAGCGTTGGAATATACCAGTGCCCTGGCTTCTGTTATTCAAGCACCCCCAATGCTTTGCGCTCGCTTCTTCCAGAAACGGGATAAGAATGGCCGGTGGACTCAAGGGATAACTCCTAACATCAAGGGCAGCTTCCGCTTTAAGACCAACGTCTTCAACCTCCCTCTAATCAAAGTCTTTATTTTGGGCCAAAGGAGGCAAACTAGTTCTCAAGACATTTTTGGAAGCTAAATCAAAGTGGCTTCGTGTCTCTTCGTGCGTACATCAACAAGCTGCATTCCTGCTGACCTCATATCACCGCCAAGGTCCCGAAGATGTCTCCCCAGTGCCTGCATGGTGCCAATTCATCAATTAATCATAATGTGACTGATCTTTCGCCGCCAAAACCGTGGGGCAGGTCGAATTCAATTATAATACATGTGGAATAACCTGGTTTGCCACCAAACCTCCCCCACCAGGTGCTTCCTTCGCAGCACCTTCGTAGTCCTAAGATTAAGGCTCGTCTTGGTCGGAAATCTCTTCTTCGCTGTCAAGTAACCCAAAATCATCATATACATCATCGTCTGAGTCTCAGAACTCATCAGAAGCCTCTGCACCACCAGCTATGGCCGCAATTCGAACAAGGTCAAATTGAAATTCCAAGAGCTCGAAAGCCGGGAGCCCATTCGAGTTGTCGGCCTTGATGGTGAATAATTGGCCTGTTTCGATTTGGAGACCGCTTTTAAGACGAGAAAGTTGCGTACCCCATCCGTTGTTGTCAAGGCCGGCGCGTGATGGGAAACAGCGTCAGTATTGGAATATCGAGGGCGCTTCAGTCAGTGAAATTGGACCTTGATCTCATTATCTGTCGGTTGTAGAGGCTTCAGCCTGAAATCAGGACAGCTCCGCGAGAAATGCAACTGTTCATTAAGGCAGATAATGTTCTGAGGAGACTCAGTGATGCTTGGATCTGATAGCAGCTGTCTTGCTCTTTCGGCCTTGTTTGGGCTCCAAAATGCTTCCAGGATTGAAAATAATCCAGCTTGTTTATGTTGGGAAGGTGATGCGAACAGAATGATATGCGCAACCTCGGTGCCAGTAATAAAGCAGACACAACCAAAAAAAACATGCCTGGTGTAGGTAGTTGATACGTATGATAGAATACAGTAAACGAAGCTAGCTAAGCATGATTTGAGCACATGACCGACCACGTCAGTCCTGCGTCTAGCCATCACAAGGAGATCAGTGAGTGAGTTGGTGATAATAGCCTGCCTTGGTGCAGCTCGGCTCTGTCCTTCTGGAGTCTCTAGGGCCCTATGGCCATTGAGGCAGAGCGATGCACCCCTGCGTCTGGAGGGGCGCCGATCCTCCGCACCTGAGCATAGTGTCGCTACAGTGGGATGCATTTAATTTGAATATACCAAGCCGTACCGACCGGGGTCAAGGTCGCCTTGGCTAGCCTAATGCAGCCGCTATTTCCAACGCTGCTTTTAGCTCCTTGCTTCCTTCATCAACACAACAACCACCAAAATGACCCGTGGCAAGGAGCTATCGCCACAATTCCGGTCTCGCCTTTGCGAGCTGAAGAAGCAAGGTTATTCCTATAAAGAAATTCATCAAATTTACCCCGATACTCCTATTGGCACGATCCGAACTACCGTACGCCGCGAGAAGATTCGAGAGGAAAATAAGAACTTACCCCGCCCGGGTCAACCACGCAAAATATCCGAAGAGCAACGCGATGAAATATACGATATCATTACGCATAAAAACCCACATATTACGCATCGAGAGCTGCTGCAAGATTTTGGCAACCCATGCAAAAAACGGGCTCTCCAAGCCCTCTTGCATGAACTGGGTAAGCGGAAATAAATTCAAATGAAGCATACGATGCTAACTGCAAAGCACACGGAAAAGAGGCTTCAATGGGCCATAGAAAACCAACACACAAACTAGAAAAAGGTGAAATAGAGCAATAAGTGCCAGGTTTTTCGAGTCAAAGGCACCCGGTCAATTTGGACCTTCCTACGACCCTCGGAGCAATTAGAAGAGCATAATATCTCTATATACCGCCAACAAAGCAGCATTTCGCGGATGCTTTAGTTGGTCTGCCTTTGGCTTCTTCTGCTGATCCAGGCTTTTTGCCCTCGACAGCAGCATTAATGCACAACACATTTATGACCTTTATGCTGCGGTTCTTCCGGACTTCATCGAGGAAAATGAAATCTTCATACACGATAATGCCCCAACGCACACAGCCCATATCATCAAACAGCTCCTAGAGGAGCTAAATATCAAGGTTATAGATTAGCCGCCGTACTCACCAGACCTCAATCGAATTGAGAATCTATGAGCACTAATAAAAGCCAAAATCTATGAGCAGCACCCAGAGCTATTGTATGCGAGGGATACTATGGAAACCCAAATTGAGCTGACAGAGGCAGCTAAGGAAGCGTGGCATTCTATTAATGATGATATCCTCCAAAGCCCAGCTGAAAATATGCCAAATCGTGTGGAAGCCGTAATTAAGGCACAAGGCTGGTATACCAACTATTGAGGCATTTTCTTGGTGTGGAAAATAGGAGCTAAAAGCAGCGTTAGAAACAGCGTTAGAAACAGCGGCTAGCCAAGTCGACCCTGATCCCGGTCGGTACGGCTTGGTATATTCAAATTAAATGCATCCCACTGTATATTCACACAGCCGCGTCGAAGCCATATCTGGGCCAACTTCTTGCAGTGGCGTCTTTTGAGTAGCGCAATGTCCAAGACGTGTCTGACAAGGGCGCCTGCTGCGGCTCCTGTCCCAGGGATAGTCTGCGCTTTCGATGGCCACACGGGTGGCTTGTTTACCAAGGTCGTTCATCATGTATGTAGGCTCGGATGCCTTTGACTTTTGCTACAATTAAGGCAACTGAGTCTAAATAAATTGGTGATCGCACGACAGGTCCAAGCCACAAGGAATGGGTTTTAGACGTGGTTGATCAATTATTAGTCGGCTCAGGAATGCAATGGTTTCGCAAGCATTACTGTGAGCTTGGGACCCCTCAGTGAGTAAAGAGGGGGCGGGGTAAAAATGGGCGGGTAGGCATATGAACGGGCGCCAAGCAACAACACAAGCAAGCCAAAGAGACGTACATATGGGACAAGCAGCGCGTAGATTTTCAAGGCTCCAATCTTTATCTTTCCAGAAAGGATTTTCAGAATCTCTGTCCCAATTAAACCTCCAGTTGAGGCTCACATTCTACGGCACGACATCTGCTCGCTTCGGTCAAGGTAATGCAAGGTACAAATGGGTGGCAAAGGCACTTGCGCAGGATTGGGCAATTGGTGATACACCGCCTCCCCTCGTCACGACCCAACATCAGGCGTGTCAACAACACCGGCTCGAGTGGGGATGGGCGGCTCGTTATTGGTCTCAAGCGCTTCTAGATCTGCAGCTATGACCTGGCCCCGGTATTCCGTTTAAAACGATCGGGCAGCTGTATTGAGTCAGGCCAGGCAGAGAATAAGAGGCGGTCTCGCGTCTGTAGAAGCTAGAACGTGCATCACATTCTTTTTCTCGGTGAACGAACTTGTTTGCCTTCCTGCTCGAGAAGCCAAGGTTAGTCATGGATGGAGACATGGCCTCGCTCGACGTCTCGCAGCTACTTGTGTCGACGACGAGCCTGCGCACTGCCCTCGAGTACCAGCAGGCCAACGGCGGCGCCCTGGATCCAGAGACCCGGGACGGACTGTACAGCGAGATTGTGGCGTGGGTGAATGTCTTGGAGGACGTCAACATCTTGCGAGTGCCCAGGGGCGAGGATGCGGGGCGCAGGCTCGTCGATGAGGGCCATGCCTACTGTGGCCGATATGCGGCGGCCCTCGGAGGCATCACCCACCACCTCGACCTAGCCGCCACTACTATGGACCCCGAGATGAGCTTCTGGGCGGTGCGCGAGCTCGCGACCCACCGTTATTCGCTCCAGGGGCAGCGGGTGGAGTTTGAGCGGTGGGTAGGAGATGTCAAGTACGTTGACCGTCAGCCCAGGTATTCCCGATTGACCTAATATCAAGATAGAGCCAGCGCAGGTACAGAGACGAGAAAGGTCCACTTTGGTGTTCCAGAGGGCCAGAGTAACCCTCAGAGTGGCGGCAATATGCAAGGCAATCCCCAGGCTCAACACCCAAACTCTTGGTCGGACCCAGGCTACCCACAGGATGGGAGCGCAAGCTTCCAAACCCAAGACGGCACCTGGTTCCAGCCTGGAGGCGGTTACCAAGTCCAGGACCCAAGCCAGGCTGGAGGTTGGAACCAGCCTCGATATGGAAACTATGCACAGGGTGGATTACACGGACAGCAAGGCGTCAACCCATTCCAGTCTGGAAGCTTTTCTCAATACGAAAACTACTCGCAGAATGAGGGCCATGCGCAAAATGCATCAGTTGAACCCAACGATCAAGACAGCAATGCTTTTCTACCCGAGGATGACCAATCAAAAGGAGCCATTCCTGCGCAAGATACAGTTCCAATGCAAGAAAGCACGTCTATCCAAGACACTGATCTCATCCCGGACGCAGCTCATACCCAGGACGCTACCCCTATACAAGAAAATACAGCCGACCAGGATAGAAACGTGTTAAATACTACCAATGTGCCAGAGACGGCTGGAAGCCCCGAACAGAAGGCTCTTCATGTCAAGATGGCTGAAAAGCTCAAAGCCATCGAAATCGCCATGGAAACCATGGCCCTCCACCTAAATACACTTAGAACCCTCGACATTTCTAGCTCTGAATTGAGCCAAAGCCGAGAGCTGTTGGAAAAGACGGCCGAGCAATCTCGAAAAGACCTACGAGAGTTTTCAGACGACTTTGCCAAGTTTCAGTTACCGGCACAGCAAGAGAACGGGTCAATTCCCGAGAATGACAATACTCGGGAGCCATCTGCCCTTGTTCAGACACCGGCAGAAAGTAAATTGATATCAGGATCCACGGCATACCCTCTTCTGACCATGGCAGTTATTCCCGAAAAATCCGAAACGATGAATGACGGCACTCAAACTGAAGAGCTGGCTCCCACTCCAGAACCCGAGGTCAACCAAGACCCATCACAATATGTAGATGCAGTTACTGCCTACGAAATTCCGGCTGGGGGTGAGATTTCCCACTGCTGCCCCAGCGCTGATGCTAATCTCAGTAGCCACCGTAGAGAAACCCGAAATGATAGATAACAGCACTCAAACTGAAGAGGCGACACCAGAACCCAAAAACAGTAGCACAGAACAACAGGATGTGCCTGAATTCCAAGACGCAGTAGTCATAAATATGGACTCTGAAGGCATGCCCACATTTGAGACCGGTGGCACCTACGATTTTGGATACGATGATTCTCGCCCCCCATCTGTCGCCAACGATGGTTATTTTGAAGGTGAGTTTCAACATTGTATATTAAATATCCTGCCTAACACTGGAAATTGGTTCAGAGAACGCCGAGACGCGAGAAGATGGTACTCGAATTGTCGAGTTCTTCCAAGCATCGGAGCTCAATGAAGGTGAAGACCAAAGTCCGAGAGTATTTGACGACTTTTATGCCGTTGTGGTTGATGAGCCACCAGTTGAGAGTGAGTTTATTGGTTTTTTTTTTTTTTTTTTGCTTTCCTTTGGTCCTCGCTGTAGAGCTGCTTCTTACTCTAGTAGTCCAAGTGAAACCCGAACCCGAAATGGCGGCCAATGGCACGCAAACCGTTGAGGATACGCTTGAATCACAATTGGACGAGAACTTGAAGAGAGACAAGGAAGTTTTCAACTTTATGTATCCTCCTGTAGAAGGTAAGATAAATCTTGCCTTGGTTTGAGAATTTGCACTGACTCTAGAAGCGCTTGATGGGGAGCTGAAGCCGGCAGAAAGCAACCCTCCGGTCGCTGAAGTCAAACCCACACCAGAAGCTCCAACCCCAGCCCCCATCCCATCCCCGTCTCCGGCCCCATCTTCTGCGGTAACCCCGGCCAGTACTGAATCCAAGTCGGTCCCAATTACAAGGCCCCCTTCATACATTGGCTTGGACTCGACGTCCAAGGCCATCATCGAAAAAGACACCCGTCACATCACCAAGGTGTTCAACAAGATTGTTGCCGGCGGTTTCAGTAAACTGGGCCTCGACCTGGGCGTGGTAAATGTAGAAGGCGAAGATTGGGTGCCTCAATTCTGCGAGGACCATCGCTTTTTGAACGGAATTATCATGGCCATTACGCAGCCCAAGCGCATATTCCTGTGGAACGTCCGAAACTTTCCAGTCGATTCTGATAGCTGGGCCAAGGGATCCCTTGTCAGGACCATGTCCATTGTGACAGACTCTCCTCGTTATTTGCACTCTTTCCCGTTCCGACACAGGAGAAATGTAAGGCCCGAAGCTCCAAAGTTGCTGCTGCACTGGAACATCAACAACTTTAGCGAGAAGGCCATTTCCGCCCGCTTCAAGGACTTGATACAGGCCGGTGGTCAGCTCCAGCAGAAGATCGGAAGCTTTTCATACAAGCAGATGGTTGTGTGCATCACCATACCGTGGACAATATGCAAGGCCCAGGTGAATGGCGAGAACTCGGAAGACCAGCAAAAGGCCCTCGAGTTCTTGGGCAGAATGGGAATCCTGACCTCTATCCCGGTCGAGGGTCGAATCGGCAACGAGGTCAGGGAGGGAGCATGGTGTCCCTCCTCAATCAAGGTGGGAGGCTCTGAACAGAGTGTCCATGGGTTCCTTCAAGAGGTAAAACAATCAGCTTCCCCTGTCGAGTAGGGCTCTTCACTAACGGCTTCTAGACTACTTATTCTGGATCTCCCGAGATGGAGCCTCAGATGCCATCGACACCAACACGGTTTGTGGTGGTCACCGTGAGAAAGGGAGAGTCGAGCGATTGGGTGGATGCGGTTCACTGCTCTCTGGGGATGAATTATCATAGCATGCGATATCCGATTTTGACCAACGAGGCCATTGATTATGGCCAGCTAAGGAAGTATTACCGTAGCTCCACCGGAACACCATCTGCAACACCATCTGCATCCAAGACCGAATGATACATATATATTTCAACAAAATGAATTATTCCATCAGGAATCTAGATAGGGGCAGTAACAACTACACGGACTGGTCGTTGATGATTCGGTGTGATGTTAGGCCGCTTACGGCTTGCCTCAAGCTGCATGCGGCTACCCTATATAACCATTGTGAGGGATGGCGGTGTCACGTGACCCCGCCATCCCTCACAACCATTGTCTCAGTTCGCGATTTCTCCTCGTCTTGTTTGCCTTCATCGCCGGGTATTGAAGGCATTGGTCTTCAAAGCGCCCGGCACAGGTCGAGGCAGAAGGCTTAGACCGCTACATGTAGACATTCACGGCGGGGCATTCATCGGTGACCTCCCGGAAAACACCGCTGCTTTTGACGAGCGGATCGCGCAGGAGACAGGTGCTGTGGTTGTGAGCAATTCATATCGATTTGTGCCAGAGAATGTATTCCCAACGGCCATCGAAGATGTGGATGCTATCATCAAATGGCTTCACAACAATGCTGAGGCCAGATGGGGTGCTGATCCTGCTCTCCTCACAATTGGCGGGACATCAGCAGGGGGCAACTTGGCTGTCGCGGCATCGCGGCAGCCAGACTGCCAATCACCGGCTGCGACCGCCATCAAGGCCATTCTGACATTTTACGCTCCGTCGGGTCTGCATCTGAGGCCGATAGAAAAACCACGGTCTGCCACGATGCCCAAGATTGACCCTTTGGCTGTACTGCTCCCATTGTACGATGCGTACGCAGGCCCAGTCCGCGCCGAGAATCTCCACAACCCCAGGATGAGTCCTGCACCGGCGTGGAGGGAGACGATGCCAAAGCGGTTACTGGTTGGCATTGCAGCCATGGACATCCTGGTCGCCGAGCTGACGGCGTTTGCGGAGCGCGTGAACCGGGAGGACGAACTAAATGGAGATGCACCAAGAGTGGAAGAAGTCTTTTATGATGAAGAGGCGTTTCACGCATATCTGGAACGTAAGCTACCCAGTGTTTAAACGCAGAGTTGGTCCAGGGCGGCGCTAACAAGACCGGTTCCTGACGTTGTTGTTGGAAAATTAAAGGCAAAGGCGTTCGATCGGGGCTTGAAGTTGCTGCGGGAGACGCATGCTGAACATGGGTGGACCTGGGAGGTATAAGTGAGGTTGCTTGGCGAGTCTCATTTCCATCTGTAACAAATCTTCATTCTTGTAATTCCCAATAATGGGGTTTGCCCGAAAACACAGGGCCTCCGCTCATAGTGTCTGATGTGCAGCTAGATAAACATCCAGGTTTAAAAAATTAGACCACATTGTTGATGAACGCTGGCGGCCGGTCGGTGAGCCGATTGAAAAAGAGCGGTAAGTTGACTCAGACAGGGGCCAATTCGCTGGCGGTAAACGCAGGGAACAAGGTCCCATTGACCTGCTTCCCCTCAGCATGGGCTTGGGCACATTTTTTTCCCCTCTTGGTAACTGTCGGGGCAACCACAAAACTTGATGATATGGCAGCCCAAGTAAGCCATTACTATTACTGCTGGACAACCAAAACAGCTGGAATAAAGGTCCAAGGATAACATGGTAAATCAACGATTGACACGACTGTGGAATTGATGCATGCAACCAAGCGCTTTCTGTAAATCTAGTGGGTGGCGTGCGGTGAAACCCTCTGCCGGCTTTTGCGTAGCCGGCCTCGAAAGACTGACCCGTCGACGGGGCAACCAAGATAAACATAGTCAATCTGGGAGCCCCATCAACGAACAACCTGCTGCACACTCCCAGGAATACCCTTTCATCCTTTTTTGTGCTTTTCTTTTGTGGCAGCCCCGTGTTACCCGCTTTATACTGCCTACTGCTCCATGCCCCGACGCAACCAGAGTAAGGAGCTTGACTTTCCCATTCACGTTGATGAAGCTTGCCTGGAGCATATGAATGACCCGATGGATAAGAAAGAGGAACTGAGCCCTGCCGACAAGCACCTCGACGAGGTTGACGAGGCCAAACAAGCTAATGACGATACGAATGATTTAAAAGACACTCACGACACACCCGAAAACGACGCTGGCACAACAGAGGCAAAGGCAGAGGTACAGTTAGAAGCTGAGCCTGAAGCCCAACCCGACGAGACACAATCAACACCGGCCGCAGACCAAGAGGCTGCCGCTGCGGACACGCAAGAAGACGCCGCCCCCCTTGAGGACGACACACATACCCCAGAGGCGAAATCCGACGCCCCAAAATCCGGAAGAGAGTCGCTGGACTCTGTCTCGACGGATTCAGACGCCTCGGGCGCTAGCCGTCGAACATCTGAACGGACAGAGGCACTGATCCAGGCCGCTGCCCGAGACATTGTTGAACAGATTGAAGCCGATCGAGGGCGAGAGTCCATGAACACAGAAACGGACGAGAGCTACATCTCTGAATCCGAGGGTTACAGTGGTCGACCATCGGATGCTCATTCAGCTGCCGAGAGCCGCACCCGAGAGTCCGTTATTAGTGACCAAGAATCAGAGCACACCGAAGGCGCGGCGGAGGAGGGCCACACCTCTCCCACTCCTGGCAGCGCTCGCCCTTCAGACGCACACTCTATCGCACAGTCAGTTGCCGAGAGTGAACACGAATCCATCCACAGCACTCGGCAATCTACTGGCAGCCACCGAGAGTCTACTGGAAGTCATCAGTCTGTGGAAAGCCACAAATCGGCTGGCAGCCTCAAGTCTACTGGTAGCCACAAGTCTGTCCGCAGTGGTCGTGACTCTTCTTACAGCGCCCGCGAGTCGGATACTCGCAGATCAGTAACTGCACAGAGCCATCACTCTACAGAAGACGAGCGCAGCAGCTCTCGCAACGAAGAAAACGACGACGACGTTTTTAGCGACAACAGCCCTCGAAGCTCAATGGGCTCCATATCTGAGTCTGAACGCAAGAAGCTAGAGAAGTTGGCCGCCATGGATGAATCCCCACGCATCTCGGACATTAGTCAATACGACCGGGACGACGAAGATTTTGTGCCCACAATTAGAGGTGCCCCTCGGCCTGTCTTCAGATCGCCTTCCTCTGTAAAGGCTATGCAAATGTCATCACCACCACCCTCAGTTTATGGGTCTCCTCGATCCGGCAGGCGAGGAATGCCAACGGTGTCACGCCTGGGGTCCCCTAGCCTATCCGCCCAGTACTCTCCAAAGAAGACACCGCCACGCTTCAAGCGGGAGACTCCACCCCTTGTACTGCTCCACGTCACCCTTCTTCCACTACGATGGGGCTGGGGTGATGTGCTGGAGCGTGCGAGAACCGATGAGCTGAGCCAAGACGCAAAGACGGTGCGTGATGCCTGGCGACAGCTCCAGGATCGAATGGGCGATACGACCGTAGAGCGTGGCATTCTGCTGCCCCATCCCCAGAACGACTATGAGGTTCTCGAGGAGCGGCTGCTCGAAGCCCTAGAACTACCTTGTAGACGTCGTGCTCGTATTCTCGAATGTGGTCACTACCTTGGTCCATCGAATGAGATGAGTCTGATTGATGATTCAGACAGTGAGGAAGATGACTACTATGATGATGAACGAAGGAGCTCTCGTCGTAGCGTGGAGAAGACGCACTGGTGCAAGATGTGCCGCTCTGAAATCCGCTACGATGCTCTTGGTCCGGCTAGAATGTTCCGTGTCAAGGTCTATGCTTCTAACGGGTTAATGAAGGCTGGCGCGTGGGAGGCTTGCTGGAAAGAGATGGAACGTGTGGATGTCGAGCTTGAGCCTCTTGTCGATGGCGTGGTTCAGGAGGAGATGAATCGCTTGGAAATCGAGCAAGAGAGAGAGCTAGATGAGCAAGAGAGGGAGATGGACATGCGAAGTCGATATGAAGAAGACTATGATGTTCCTGAAGACGAATACTCTGATGAGGATGAAGTCGAAGAGGAGCACGCGGCACCCGAGGACCTCGAGGAGCCGGGAGAACGTGAGCTTCATGAAGATGTCCCCGATGAGCCAATCGAGCACCATGATGAGCCAGAGGAACCACCGGTGGAGATTCCAGAGGATATCCCCGCAGAAATCCCCGAGGAAATTCATGAAGATGATGTTCCTGAGGAGATTCCCGAGGATATTCCTGAAGCAATGCACGATGAGACACCTCCAATGGAACCTAAGGAAATGCCCGAAGAGGCCTCCGAGAGCTTTCTTAGGGAGCCTTCAGAGCACCCCGATGCTGAGTACTATGCTGAGCATGAACATGTCGACAGGGATGCCTCCTTCATCGACCGCGATTCTGCTTCTAGAATCCCAACCCCCGAGCCACATGTCGAAACTGCCGAAGAGCGACAGATGCGGGATGAAGCAACACTTGGAGAGCTCTACGGCCACGATGCCCCTCGCCACGACTATCATTCGACCCAGGCCCACGATTACGAGCAGTCGCGTTCAGCTAAGCCCGCGGCTGAAAACACCCGCCAAATGCCTTCCGACCAGTCTAGCGAGGCCCGCCGTGATGTGAAGAATGATTCGCTTCCAGAACTGCTGGTTGAGTCTAGCCGTGTCTTGATACATGACAAGAAGAATATCATCATCGGTCTGCTCAGTGTTCTCATCTTGATGCTTGCTTTACGTGGCGGTGCTCAGTCTCAGTCTGACCCCCGTACATTCCAGACCCTGGTGGTTAACCAAGAGATGGCCACTGTGACCGTCACCCATATTCCAACTCAGGAGACACAGGTGATGGCCACCACCACCCAGGCCCGAATCGAGATGAAGGCCGAGGAGAGTCAGATTAGCCAAGTTGGAACTACAGATAACATCCAGGACGAAGTTGAGATTGAGGTTGAAGAGAGCCAACCGGTGGAGAGTCAGATTGATGAAGTGGACTTGATTGAAGACAATCTCACCGAAGAGGCGGACCCTATTGACGAGGACGCTGCCCAGGAGAGCCAGATTGTTGGCCGTGATGCCACTGAGGCTGAAGGTCTCGAAGTGGAAATTCCCAAAGCTGAGGAGATTGAGGCAACAGTTGATGTTAAAGAGAGTGCTGCCCCGGTTGAATGTGTTCTAGCTTCTGAGAGTTCGGAAGTAGACCAACGGGGATCTGAGGACTCACCAGATCCAGCAGATGCTTCGGATGAGTCTGCTGATCCTTGTGCTAGTTGCTCCGTTCCACGCGACTTTGAATTAAGCGAATCCGAGGCAACTGCAACACAGGAGTCATTTGAGGAAATGTCGCAAGCTCCCAAGCCAATTCGTGAGACGGAGACTGTCATTTCTGAGAGGATCGTCCACGTCGTCGAAACTGTTACCGAGGTAGAGACGGCGACAATCAAGGTGACGGAGACTATCTCCCTACCTACCCAGTCTGCAGAGGCCGAGGTCGCTGCTGAAGTTGACACTGAGGCTGATGCCGAACGTGAGGTCGACACTGAGGCCGAGTCTACCGCCCCTATAGAGGCTGCTCCCGAAGAGTCTGTCATGCCCGAAGTACATGAAGAGTCTCAGGAAGCCGACTCTGTCACAAGAGATGAATCTGTTGCAAAGTCCACAGAGGAGCCTGCCGAGGCGGCCACCGATGGGCCTGTTGAAGAGAAAGTTGAGGAGATGATCGGAGAGTTCGTCGAAGACAAAATGGAGGAGACCATCGAAGAGCCCGGTGCAGAGGCTACTATCGAGTCCACTGTCGAGTCCACTGTTGAGCCTGCCGATGAGACCGTCGATGAGACCGTTGACGAGACCGTTAACGAGACTATCGGCGATACCGTCGATGAGACTGTCGAAGTTGTCGATGCTGAGGCTACCGAGAGCGTGTCTCTTGATGATGACCTTGAGGCGGAAGCTGTGCCGGAGCGGGAGCTATGATGGGTTTTTATGTTTGATGTAAGTTCAAGTGCCATGTGGGATATACCTGGACGTATTTGATGAATGCTTTCTGAGCGACTGAAGGTATAAAGTGTAATTGTTTTTTTATTTTATATATATATAGGATGGTGGATAGGAATCAATATAAATTAGAATTTAGTATCGAACTTGAGGAACTATCAAACAAATGCCATTCAACGCCATGCTATGCTGTGTCATTATAGCCATATGTCCATGCCCCCCTAATTATCTCTCAACCCATGTGTGTGTATGATGATGGCGAGTTCGTCATATGAGTTATAGTCGGATATAAATGTCCATGCAGTCGATTCTCCATTCTCGCTTCCCCAGGAGACTTCGCAGCCACTCAATTCCTAACCCCGTCCACTCGGCCTTGCGATCTGTGACCGCCTCCAGGGCGGCATTCGTCATTGCGCTGGCGGTTGAATTGATCATTTCGACGATGCTTGCGTTGAACAGATCGGCCGAGTCGGGTATGACGTCCGACGATAGAGGGTTGGACAGGGGCCTCGGGAGGAACCAGTTACTTCCAAAGTCGAAGAAGCAGCGGTCGGACCAGTTACATGAAGTCAGGAAGAGGATGAGGAGGAGGATAGAGCAGTAGACACATGGTCGGTTGAGGAAGTATGTGCAAATGAAGAAGAGGAAGATGAAGGCGGGAGAGGCGGTGGTCGGTATGAAAAGGAGCGGCAGCCAACTAGAGGAGTCAGCGATACGGTCGGAGGCAGGAGTGAGGGGGGTGGAAGAAGTTGTTACCTTCTGAGGCAGAACATGATGGCGGTGGCCTGGCAGCGAATGTTACGATGGTGGCTGGCTTGTCTTTTGGTGGTGGTGGTGGTGACGATTGTTGGGACGGGGGGCCACAGGCTAGTTGCGCAGTGACATGTGACGAGCGACGAGGGTTGGAAGGGTGGCGGTGGGGAATACAGGACGGCCGAAACAGGTGCTGGACGATCCCCGAGGCCGATTCGGGGCTGCTACGAGGAGCGATAATGATGTTCGGTTGGGGATGGCGGGCGAGGCGAGGCGAGGCGAGGCAATGGATGATAACCAAATCGGCCCGGGTTCCGCTAAAATGTTTGGGGTGAAGAAAGGCCAAGCAAGGCCGCCACCGACGGAAGGGCCACACATGCGCCACAAGCCACAGGCTGGGTGAGAATGAGAATGACAGGGTGGGTACCTCGAGGTTGCCGAGTGGGGAGGTCTGGAAGCGTGGCGACCACTAAAACGGCCCCGGAGCGTCCCTGACTTAAGGTGTTGAAACAGGGCCGCCCCAGTGCCGCCCCGGGAGAGCCTCTTTGGTGCTCTTGGCCTTAGACAGCGCCCCACCACACACGGGACGGATGGAATTGGTGACTTGAATTGGGGACACCTGTAGACAGACGGCTGGCAGGTGCTGCAGAGAGGGGAGCACTGCCCAGTAGTCACAGCATTCTGCACTCTGCATTCTGCATGCTGCATGCTGCACACTGCTGCTGTTCTTTTACACATCGTGCATGCGTGCTGCTGCTAATGCTGCTACTGCTGCATGTCTGGCTCCTGTGCAGCACAGCGGATAATTGATTCAGCCGCAACCGCGAGGCCGGGGGCCGAACCCAGGCCCATGAACAAGGCCAGAATTCCAGGCGGGTGACTATTTGCAATCCCAAAGCCGTTGGCTTCGTACCACGTCACTCGCTGCATCCTCCAATTCTTACTCGCCATCGACGGGGCGATCCAGCACTGCGGCCCTGCAGCTCTGACTTGGTTGGTCACCTTGGGCTCGGGTGGTGGCCGCAGCGTAGCGTTGGGCTGCCATACACGCATCATCCCCAGTCTACGTACATGTATATGTACCTAACTAAGCTCTCAACGCCAGCCATCGCCAAATTCTGCGGGTAGGTGCGCGAGCGCCCGCGCCCGGCCAATTTCCAAATTTGTTTCTCGTGCCTGCTTTCTCAGGCGCGACGGCCACAAACCTCCCCCAAAAACATCTTCTTCCTCCTCCCCATCACCGCCTCGCTTCGTTGCAGAACAGGCACGGCCGTCCCACCCCCACCCGCTTCTCTTTTCTTGTGCAACACTGCAAAGGAAAAGGACGCGGCCTCGGATTCGGATCGGCAACCCTTGCTTCCGTCCGATCAACATTCATTGACGCACCCTCCGCACGGGGCAGGGCAGCCTTCTCTTTTTAATTTCGTCACCGCTCCCCCGGCTGCCGATATGGACATGGACATGCCTCCGGCTCCCACGCCGCCCGTCAACAACATGAACATGGGAGCTTCCAACGTGGATCGCACTGCCAACCTGCTGAACCTGCTCAAATTTAGCGGCGGCGGCTCGCAGCTGCAGAGCCAGACTGCGCGCGAGCCAAACCCCCAAACCCAGCAACAGTACCAGCAACCGCAGCAGCAGCAATTCCAGCAGCAACCCCAGTATCAGCATCAGCATCAGCATCAGCCCCAGATGCCTCCGGCCGTCTCCCAGTCGTTCCAGGCCCCCATCCACCAGCCTGCACCCACCGCTGCCGACCCGTCCGGTTTGCTCGCTGCCTTGATGCGAGGCGCCCACGATGCCGAGGAGCCCAAGCCGTCGCCACCTGCCCAACAGCCTGCTAACTCATTCGGCAACGGCTCGCCGCCCCCCGATACTCGATCCTACCTGCTGAACCTCCTCAATCGTCCCAAGCCCAGCCAAGGTGAACAGCCAATGATGACCGAGTCGTCGCGATCCGAAAATTTGACTCCCCAGTCGCCAGAAGTCACTTCGACCGAACCCGTCCGACACTACGGTCAATATCAGCCTCACCACCAGCCGCACCCTCCCATGGTCAATCCCTATCCCGTGCAGCAGTACCAGGTTGACCAGTTTTCCGACTCACACCCACCATCCTACCAGTCACAGGATGCCCCTGCCGACTTCCTGTATCAGCAACTGATGGGCACTCTGGCACAGTCATCGCCGCAAAGTATTAATAGCGGCCGTCATCCTGTCCAGTCTCCCAACCCTGGCTCCATCACTGGATCCCACATTGGCTCCTTCCAAATTCTCAAGAAGGATTCGCCAGCCGGCTCTCAGCATTACGATGGCAGTCATCCGACTTCTCCCAATATCCGTCGCAAGGCGACTCGTACCTCTTCCCAACATTCGCATCCCTCGGTCAAGCAGACCCCTCCCACGTCCGAGTTCGACAGTTACGTGTCTGTCGACAAGAACAGAGAGACGGTCTCCGAAGCCGTTAGCGATATTGCGGACAAGGCCGACCACGACGCCCGTGAGGCCATTGAGAGAGTCGAGCATGAGCAGGTTCAGGCTGAGATTGCCGAAGACCTCGATGCTATGGTGCACGCCAAGTCGGAGGAGGAGTTTGAGGAGAATGCCCACGCTGCTGCGCAAGCCATCCAGTCTGAGCTTGACCGCGAGGAGAATGAGGGTGCCCTGGAGACGCTTCCATCGGATGTGGCTGAGACTGTTCGCGATATTGTCGACGATGCTGCCCAGGGCGTCGCTGACAGCTGGGAGAGTGCTGACCAGGACGAAATCGTTGTTATCGAGGAAAAGGAGACGCCCCCAGTCAAGGTGTTCAACTTCCCCATGAAACCCTGGATCTCCATCAGCCTCCTCGAAGAGGGCACGGAGCCCCGGCCTCAATTTCGTGACGAGGCCATCATGGACATTGCTCGCCTGAAAAAGGAGTTTGACCAGATTGACCGTAATCTGTACACCGCTACAGAAAACTACATGACGTACGGCATGTCTAAGCAGGGGGGTCTGCGTGTCATTCGCCAAGAGGATGGCAAAGACGCAAAGATCTTTACCGACACCAAGGACCGCATCTTCAATGTTGCCATGTCTGTCACGCCCTCTGACCACACCGGCGCCCACCGCGAAGCCATCATTGGCACCGGCATCAGTGGTACCGTCTATTGGGTTCAAATCAAGGACGGTGAGAAGGACCATATTGAGGATGCTCATCTGGAGCAGTACGGCTTTGCCCTACCACCTATGCCCTCGCAGGAGGGTGACGCCCCAGGAGGTGTTCTCAAGACACGTGCTCGCACTTCAACCATTCACCCCGATTACTTTGCCGTCGGCCGTGGCAAGTCCATCAATATTGTATGGCCTTCATACATTCTGCAAAACCATCTGTTGAAGGATGGTCACGACCGTGTTGTTGATACGGAGACGCTTTCTAAGCAATGCTCCCTTAAGATCAACACTGGAAAGGCTGGAAAGGACTTCACTTTTAGTCAGGATGACACCGTCATCGTTTCTCTGGACAAGTCGGGTCGGGTCAAGTTCTGGGATGTTCGTGACCTGACGGCTGTCAAGGAAGGCTCGGATCCTCGCGCTCCCATGCCAGCTCAGACTTCGCTTGAGGTCAAGGAGCCCTTGATGACTTTGGCTAGTACCCCAGAGGGCGAGAAAGCTTGGCCTACGTCGGTCCTCCTCCTCGATAAGCAGCGTCCCTACCAGAAGAGGTGTGCTCTCCGGTACATGATTGTTGGTATGAAACAGAATCACACCCTCCAGCTCTGGGATTTGGCTCTAGGTAAACCCGTCCAGGAGTTCAACCTTCCTCACAGCAAAGAGTCGGACGCTGTTTGCAGTGTCATGTATCACTCGGCCACTGGCATGATTGTCATCGGTCATCCCACGCGCAACTCGATCTACTTTGCCCACCTTTCGGCTCCCAAGTATAACCTCAAGAGCCTCTCACAGGCTGAGTATATCCAGCGCCTCGTTGCCCAGGATGCCTCAATTCCACAGCCGGATAGTACCGCTGTAATTAGTGGAGTTCGAGAGCATTCCTTTGCCAACCGGGGAATCCTTCGCAGTCTCGACATCCTTTGCAATCCCGCCATGGTCCAGGATTCCGACGAACCTACGCTGTTTGAGCTATACGCCATGCACTCCAAGGGTGTGGCCTGCTTGCTGATTAAGCAGAACGAACTCGGCTGGTCTAAGGATAACAAGGTTTTGGATGCTGTCGATGCCGTGACTGAGGGCGTTGTCACTGTCTCCAAGCTCAAGTCGCCCCAGCCGGCCGAGCCTAATGGTGATGCCATACCTGTTCGCGTTGTCAATCGTGGCGCTTCCAAGGAGACTCTCCCGCCTCCTTCGCAGCCCGAGACGCCTCACCGCGGACCCGATTCTTCCACTCCGGTCAAGGCCAAGAACGAGCCGAAGGAGGCTGAGACGCCTGTTCAGTCGGCCAAGGAGTCCCAATCTGAAAAGCCTGAGCGCAAGTCACGCAAGAAGAAAAATGCTGCCAAGGAGGATGCCGCCACAAACGGCAACGCTCCTCGTGCCAAGGACACCAAGGCTGTCACTGCCACTGTTTCGCAAGAAACCCTCGACCAGGCCATCTCAGGCCTCGAGACTCGACTGAACACCAGCATGGCTGAGACATTGAAGAGTTCTCTCAACAACCTCAACGACAAGATCGACGATGGCGTTCGCGAGCGTGATGAAAACTTCCACCACCATCAACTTAAGATGCTTGACATGGTTTCTGAGGTTCTCAATGAAAACACTCAGAAGGTTCTAGAGGCCCTTATTCACCATCAATTCACTGATGTCATGATTCCTGCCATCGGCGAAAAGGCTGGCGAAGCTGTTTCGGAACTTTTGAACAACCAGCTGCAGCCCCATGTTTCTTCATCCGTCCAGAAGGAGATCCAGAACTCACTGCCCCACGCCCTCAACAGGTCTCTGCGGTCGGGAGACTTTATCAACGCCATATCGGATCGCGTCAGTGCTGCTGTGGCCAACAGTGTTCAGCAGGAGGTTCTTGCAACTCTGACGCAGCGTCTCACCCCAACCTTTACGAATATTGCCACCCAGGCCTCTCAGCGAGTCGCTGGTGAGCTTCACCAGCAGTACCACGACCAATTCGAGCACATGAAGGCACAGCACGTGGCCGATGCTAACAAGATCGATCAACTGCTGTCCTATGTGACTCGTCTGACTGACATGGTGTCGACTATGGCTGCTTCTCAGTCTGCTCTTCAAGCCGAGTTTCTGAAGTTCAAGCAACAGCCGCCTGTTCACGAGCTCCCTGGCGTTCCTGGGCCTCAAGGCGGTAGCCATAACATGTCTCACTACCCTGCGACCGTCAGCCACGCTGGTAGCTTCAATACCAGTCAGGGCCCCGGCAATCAGCAGTACATGGGCAGCCCTCAGTATATGCGGGCCCAGCAGCAACAGCAACAGCAACAGCAGCAGCAGCAGCAGCAGCAGCAGCATCAGATGAGCAGCCCCCAGGCATCTGCCCCGACATCTGATTATGTCGTCCCCACCAGCAACGTTAACGCCCTTGCTGGTGCCTACGCTAACCAGATGAACAAAACGGAGACCGAGGCCGATCACGACTTGCTGCAGCGAATTCGACTTATTGAGCAGGCCATCCAGGAGGGTCGCTACCAAGATGCTATGATCCAATGGATCCAGAGCGGCCGAGAGGAAGAAATTTTCCACCGATGCCTCAGCCGATTCCCTGCTACCAAGTTTGAGAATCTACCACCGCTGATGCTTCTTGTGGTTATTGCTACGATTTCGAAGGATCTCCGCCCCAACCCCCGCGTCAAGGAGGAGGTGGAGTGGATCGAAATGGCACTCCGCGCCTTCGCTGAAAACTTGGCGGCCTTTGTAAGTTCACCGCGCCGATCGTGTAAGGAGGAAAATGCTAACAGTGTACAGGAGTGGGAGCAGCACGGTTCCAGGGACGTGATGAAAAGCACTTCCCAGACTATGCAACTTCTCATTGGCCGTGTTCAACCTCTTCTTGCTGGCATTCAAGATGGGTTCCCTACCGACCCCTTCTTGGTTAATGTTGAAAAGGCCAAGCTTGATTGGATTGTGCGCACCTCTGAGCAGGTTCTCGAGTCGTTTGCGGCGAGACGCTACGACTAATCGCGAGCATTCAGAGGCTCGAAATGATGACTAGTCACCCGTAATGATTGAACGATGTACATCAGGCGGAACATCACATGGGGAGCATTTGGTGACGTGCGAGCAACATTTGCATTACTAGTGGACCTTTTCTTTCGCGCGTCTTGTTTGTTGTCGGCCGTCTTGGGTGATGTTTCTGGACGTTTCGACGACGCTATGATACCCCAGAGGGGGAGAGGACTTTCGATGTGAAGGTGGAGGATGTGGTAGTGTTTCTTTTAATGTATGTGATATAGAGGGATAAAATGAATGAGCTGGGTCGTCTTTTTTTCTTTTCTTAATTTTGGCTTTTTATTCGCATGCCGTGTATACAAGGAAGACAAAATAGCACCAAGTCTGGTTCTGGTGCTTTCCAGGTCTGAGTAGAGAGACTATTTTAGGGCGTAACAAGGCAAACTAGAAAGCATTTGTGACTAGATGTTGCGCACAAGTCGTGTTTAGCTTACGTTTGGTTTGGGAGTATTGTCTGACAAGCTGAGCATGTTCTTTTATCTTGTTCCACAACAAACGGTCGTCGTTCGCCACTTGGGTGGAGAATAATGTTATGGGGGGTGGCAGAAGGATTCTCCTCAATCCAGTTGCCCATAGCTACGACCAAATTGGCCATCTGAATGAGAAATTGTATCCTGCCGCCTTTCATGTCACGCCTTTGGCGTTGATGTTGGACAACAAACGGTCAATTTCGGGTTAATGTTTAAAAATATATATATACATATAAAATTCAAGCAGGGTCAGGGTCGCTGTCTGGAGCATGATGTATTCGCTGTTGTTTAATGACTGGCCTTTCTTCAATTCAACTATAAGGCATGTGACCTGGTCTCGGACGTATGGTGGGGAAGAAACAATCGTCCTCTTTCGAAGATTGTCGATACCAACTCCCCACTCCAACTGCTAAGCCGACGGCAATCAGCAAGACATAGTCTACGTAATTGGTGTGGGCTTGGTAGGGTTTAAGTATTTGGGCTGGCATTGCGTCGAAGCTGGTGACGTTGATGATTCAGCTTGCTGGTCTAATTGAGAGCCAAAAAGAAAGAGACAAAAACAAAAACAAGAAAAAACATAGGCAGCAAGCAGAAAAGAGAGAGTGTGTGTATTAGTCGAAGACAATGTAAAATGACACTGATAATAATAACAGTAGCCGTGATGGACCCAATCGAATTGAGTGTATTAGGCTCAAGCGAGCCTTGGGTGGGTATCTCATCTATCTACCCAGCTCTATAGTTGTCCGAGTTAACCCCCATTCCATAGTCACAGGTGCGTGACAGCATCTTTGACAAAACCCAGAACCCCAACAACAACCCGAAACGGCAATTTTTATTACAGTGTCTTGGGGGCACTTCTCGTCATGGGATCGACCAGGTCCAGCCTGTTGACCAGGGGCGCCAAAACCCAGTCCTGAATTGGCTTCAGGATTAATACAATCTCGTTGATTCTCCAGCCAAAGAAAGGAACCATGGCGCCTACCATGGCATCCACCAAGAAGTGGTTGGCCGTGGCGACAATGGTAACAATCATGGCCAAGGGCCACAAAGGAGCGATGACGCGCATGAATCGGTGAGGGGAGAATCGGACCATACAGACAGCGAAGAAGAGGGCGGTGCCGAAATGTAGACTGGGCATGGCGGCGATGGTGAGCTGGAAGCGGTTGTTGTTCCAGGCGCCGCCGTTTGCGGCCTTGCTATGGAGTACATCGACAAATCCGTACTCTTGAGGCAATAGGCGAGGAGGCGAGCATCGCCAAAGGGTGATTGTGAAAAAGGCGATGACGTTGTCGGCGGCGATAGTGCGCCTGATGCGCTGGAAGGTCGAGGCGGGGAGAAAAGTGTAAATGTAGACGAGGAAGCAGATGCCAACGCTGATGTGGGAGTAGTAGATGCTGGCAAGAATGGACATCAGCCAGGGCTGCTCATTCATCATGTACGACTGGAATCGCTGCTCAATGTCGATACCGAGGAAGCGTTCAACGGCGAGGATCTTGAGGGCGTGCTCACGGGCTCGGTTGAAGATGGGCTCGTTGCCGGCAATCATTCTCGCGGAGAAGGCTCGAAGACCCTGGTAGATCCTGGGGAGAGTTAGAGATTCCAATGACTGTGACGTTGAATACTCCAGGGAGGAGGGGGGACATACCAGTAGGTCATATTCCAGTACCAAATCTCGACAAGGAAGGGATAAGTGTTGAAGAAACGGGAAAGCAGACGGAAGAAGACGTTTGGCGCCTTTCGTACGGGCTGCTCGGGCTGCTCGGGCTGCTCGGGCTGGAAGAGAGTGTGCTTCAGGGGAGGAGAAGCATCTGTGTAGCGCTCGGCAGACTCGATGTCATTATGAAGGCATTCTCGAGGAAGCGGCTGACCCCCGCGGCATCGATTGATGAGACACCCTGCGGTGAACCCGGCCACAATAACTACAATGGTGCCATGTTAGAGGTGGAAGCATGCGCGAGGAAGAGGAGGAGAAGACGCACAGGCTGGCTCGAGGACGTTGCGATGAGAAGCAGCCATGGTGGAATGAAGCGAGTGGGTGAGATGCTATGACATGGGCTGGAGAAGAGGGGCCGGAAGAATATAGACGATAGGAAAAGGGAAGACAAAAAAAAAGACGATGAAGGGGAGGGAATTGGACGTCAAGGCAGTCTCGTGGAGTGGGAGACAATTTAGAGAGACAAGATCATAGCAGGCACGAGACACAGGCTGACCGAAAACCGCGAAAGAAAGAAACACGATGAACAGAGCTGGCTTGGTCACTTCTGGGCCAAGCTTATCATTACCTACCTATGTAGGTGTCATTATTCAATCTCGCAGCGCAGCGCAGCAACAGCAAACAGCATTTGCATGAGGGAGGGCTGCGGCTGCAAGTTGCGACACCACCTACCACCTATTTACCACCACCTATTTACCATCACCTATTTACCGTCTATTTACCACCTATTTACCACCTATGTACCACCTACTTGGGCCGCACACCATGCCATAGTCGGCCTAGAGAAGGGGGAGGGTGTGAGGGCGTCGATGAAGAAAGCCCCATGGCATCGGATCATTGGAGAAACGAAGCAATTGAAGGGTGCGTCATCTGTCAGTCGAGGTCGCATGCATTGCATCCACACATGCACACGCACGCAACGCATCCAGCCCTGTTGAACGGGCAATTCTACCCATGTATTATTCATTCATTGGCCACGGTCACGGCAAGGGGCAAGGGGGTAGGGGCAAGGGGGTAGGTAGGTGTTCCCCTAGCAAGGTATTCATCATGTGCAGTACATGCGCAGTATACAAGTATGATGTATGAATGAGTGCGCAGTAGGTACCTACCTATGCATGTCCCTTGGAAGCTTCATTGCCATTTTAGTTGACCGGCTTGGCACGTGCAGCACTTCCCCAAAAGGCAATTCACTGGGAGGGGGCCAACTATAACGCCCGCTAACTATACGGCCGGCTTTGTGTCACAAAGGCCTGGTATCGTAGCGGCGTGCGCTAAATTTAACTAGAGAACGCCGTACCGGTTTGCCGAAGTCCGCGTAATGGCAAGTCAGCCCTCCGCTTACTGTACATGCATCCTGTCCAGGGCTGTTCCGACTCTGAGCCAGACAGGGCGGCAAGAAGACAACGACGATCCAGCCAACCCAATCCCGCCGGCCAACCCCTTCTCTTATCCCTGGAGCTAGCACTCTCCAGCTCACGCGGTATTAGCATGTCCCGACGTTGCAATAGGATTGACAGCTGGATGCTGTGTCTGTGTGGTGGTCTGAAAAGTACATGGGTAACTAATTGATCAACGACAAAGCCGCCCATGCAATGACATGATGATGAAGGTCACTTTAAAATACCTACAAGAAAAACAAGACAACGGCACCGAAAGAAGAAGTAAAAAACCTCAGCCTTTGGTCTCTAAACGAAACAATTATCTTTTGGCACCCACTGTCTCGCACCCGAACTACCCAAAACGAACCTGGCAGCTAGGTGCGAATTTATTTCCCAGCGGGTCTATTCTCGGCTTGCAACAACACATAGGTAACTAGGGCCCAGATGACAGGGAAAAAGCCGAGTCCAGTCAAGATTCCCACCAACCAAAGCCAAAACCCGATCTCAACACTCCGAGACCTAAAGACGGACCAACAATAACCAGGCGGTGACAAGATTATCCCTCCCTTCTCTCCCCTCCCCCTTCCACCCCCTTCGCAAACACACGGTGGCGGGTTTCGTACTCCGGATTAGATGCGCGGAGAACGGATTCGCGCAATGCGAGCCATGCGAGCTATGCGACGAGGCAAAATAAGAACTCACAGCCATCTCCTACGTTGCGTCTAGGCCTGCGTCTAGCCTGCGTCTCGGCCAGCATTGTGGCTATCTGGCCGAATCATGACGACTATCACATCGGGTGAAATGATGACTGTGCCCATTTCCACTCACTCAATCACGTTCACTAATAGAAAACTCAATACACACACACACATATATATATATAATTTAATCAATCAATAGAAGAAGAAGAGAGAAAAAAAAGATGCCCCAGCAAGGAAAACAAATGGCAATGTCCGGAGCGGGACTCGGCGTTTGTGACTTGTCCGTGCTCGCCGTAAAAACGGCTTGATGATTCCCTCCCTGCCCCGACGGGCTCCGCAGAAGCGGCCAAATAACATCATCCATCCTAGCCTGGCGCCCCTCCCCCCTTTGTTTTCCATAACCCCCTATCGTATCGTATCCTAGGGGGTTCTGGAAAATAAAGAGAATAAAAGGAAGAAGAAAGAATGAAAGAATGAAAGCAAAAAGAAACACCCCTGAGCTAAGAAAGATCCTACAGTTCCGACGGGGATTACCATCCCTGTCGGATCGGACAGAGTATGTAACAGAGCTTTTGAGACTCGTGATGCTGACTAGCTCGCTTGCTCGCTTAACCGCATATTCTTCAACGTTGAGTATTCCGTGGTCTGTATCCTTTTTTCTTTCATTCTTTCATTCTTTGGTCTGTCTGGACCGGCATATACTCTCTCGAGAGGACTACTCGTCGCCCCTCATACTTCTTTCTTCTGCGGAGCAGAGTCGACAACTTACACTGCGATTCCCTGCATTTGACCCAAAAACTAACGTGTTGCGTAGGTGAAAACAGGGGAAGTGGTAGAGGTTCGAGCATAGCACATGTACGTGTGCTGCAGTGTCTTCCTACATGGATGAGCGTTGCGGATTTGCAGCGTGCGTGTGCATGTTGCTCTTCGCGCCATCCAACCCTTTTCTCACAATGGCCAACGTCAGCACATCACCTTTTGCTCCATCGGACGGATCACCTCAGCTCTATACAAAACCCTCTTACGCAGTCACCGCAAGCTGTCGCACAGAAGCATACATTTTACTACAGTTGTCTATACCCACCGTCCCCTACAGTCTCACTCTACGCGTCAGCTCGCAAGCCGCCATTCAAAGTGACAACCATGTGTCGTTTACTGGACTGTGCACCAAAATATACCCACCCTCACCGAACATTATGGGTGTACCATACAAAAAAAAATACCCCATGCCAGGCACGTACAGTGGCAAGAAGCTGGTTGGGACAGGATCCGACAAGCAACAGTCAGCACTGAGCGTCTTGATATTATTTGAATTGATGGATCATATGAGGCTAAGCACAGAACATACGCAAGGCTCTGCAAACACTGCCTAATAAGTTTCGTTAAGAACATATAAAATATATATTAATATGCAGTATTTCGAGGGTTTGATTTCCAACGATCTGGGATTAATCTAGCTACCAACCGCTGCCGCCTCTTGGGCTTCGATTGTTCTTTGTGCCTGATCTTGGTTAATTGCGAGCACACTTCTTTATACTGCTCACTATTATGCCCATGTATTGATGCAAGACCGGGTTGTGCACGAGTATAGTATGTTTTTGCTTCTTCCAATCTATTTAGTTGGTAGAAGAGAAGACCCATGTTCTGGAGTGTATTGAGCGCAGGGGGGTAGGTGTTAACATTGGATTTGAACGCTTGTTGGTAGCCATTAAGTGCCCGATTATACATTGCTTCGGCCTCGCTGTATTGGCCTTGGTCTGCATAGAGAAGACCGAGATTGTTAACTGTATCAAGCGTGGATATGTGCTCTGGCCCCCATGCCTTCTCATAGCCTTGAAGTGCCCGATTATACATTTCTTCAGCCTTGCTGTATTGGCCTTGGTCTGCATAGAGAAGACCGAGATTGTTAACTGTATCAAGCGTGGATGTGTGCTCTGGCCCCCATGCCTTCTCTTTGCCATTAAGTGCCCGATTATACATTGCTTCGGCCTCGCTGTATTGGCCTTGGTCTGCATAGAGAAGACCGAGATTGTTAACTGTATCAAGCGTGGATGTGTGCTCTGGCCCCCATGCCTTCTCGTAGCCTTGAAGTGCCCGATTATACATTACTTCGGCTTTGCTGTATTGGCCTTTCTTTTTGTAGAGACTCCCGAGATTGTTAACTGTATCAAGCGTGGATGTGTGCTCTGGCCCCCATGCCTTCTCGTAGCCTTGAAGTGCCCGATTATACATTGCTTCGGCTTTGCTGTATTGGCCTTGGTCTACATAGAGACTCCCGAGATTGTGAACTGTATCAAGCGTGGATGTGTGCTCTGGTCCCCATGCCTTCTCGTAGCCTTGAAGTGCCCGATTATACATTACTTCGGCTTTGCTGTATTGGCCTTGGTCTGCATAGAGATTCCCGAGATTGTTAACTGTATCAAGCGTGGATGTGTGCTCTGGCCCCCATGCCTTCTCGTAGCCTTGAAGTGCCCGATTATACATTGCTTCGGCTTTGCTATATTGGCCTTGGTCTATATAGAGACTCCCGAGATTGTTAACTGTATCAAGCGTGGATGTGTGCTCTGGCCCCCATGCCTTCTCTTTGCCTTGAAGTGCCCGATTATACATTTCTTCGGCTTTGCTGTATTGGCCTTGGTCTGCATAGAGAAGACCGAGATTGTTAACTGTAATAAGCGTGGATGTGTGCTCTGGCCCCCATGCCTTCTCTTTGCCTTGAAGTGCCCGATTATACATTTCTTCGGCCTCGCTGTATTGACCTTGGTCTGCATAAAGAAGACCAAGATTATGAGCGACCCATCCATAGTAGCCGTCATCTAATTGATCAAGTTCAATTAATTGCGATGAGCAGATATCCACATGTAGGAGTAGACGTCGCTGTATAAGCCAGTAGTTCGCCTTATTCTTACTGGGTATATGCGATGCAACACAGCTCATAGCTAATTGTGCCATACTTGTATCTTTTTCTGCATTTAGAACATACCTCATCCATGCGTGTACACATTCGTGAACACTATATCCAATAGAATCAGCTCCCCACTGTTTTCGATCTACCTCCGCTAGCCCATGGCTACATAATACCCGCATTACTTCATCAAAAGATATATGGTCTTGTACTATACCTTTGAGCCATGGTGGTACATCCTCATCCTCACCTTCACATTGAAGCAACTCGTACCATAAGTCCTCATTATCAAAATAGGCCCAGAGGTGGAGTATCATTGCTGCCGCGTGACTTTGTTGCTTAATTTGCTTATATGAAATATCCCATGTTGAATACATTGCTCGATCTTCGTATGATAGTAGTGCTGGTGTCTTTTGCTGTAGCTGTAGCCATGACTCCTTATACTGCTTAAGGTATTCAGCGCAACTTGTTGCTACCTGACTTAAATAAGCTCCAGCGGTTGCTAGAGCAAGTGGTAGCCCTTCTAATTCCTGGGCAAGTTCTATGGCTGCATTGTCTTGTATCTTTTGTTAGCCTTGGTATTAATTGCTGCTTCACCCTTCTTACCATGCTCAATACCATCGCGCTGTGAGTTATATCGCAATACCCCCAGGCTATCATTAATATCCGTAAATCTTCCAAGGGGAATAAGTTTGCCAATTCTAACTATAGATGATCTGGTGGTAATTATAATAGCCCCTTGATAGTTATTTGGGAAAAATGTGCG
>JAHVYB010000272.1:11049-48658 GCA_020623695.1 Calonectria henricotiae
TCCATCTCTCTCCTCTCCCTCCTCGTCTCTCGCCCCTCCCTCTTCTCACCTTTCTCTTCTCTACTTGCTTTCTTTTTTTCCCCTCCTGCCGCCTCGCTTCCGCCCGCCGCCTGCACCGCCCCCCCGCAGTCTCATCCGCCCATACCCCCGCCTGCGAAGGGGGGGGGGGGGGGGGTGGAGGGGGGGGGGGGGGGGCGGGCGGGGGGGGGGGGGGGGGGGGGGGGGGGGGGGGGGGGGGGGCGCCGCAACCCTCCATCTAAGATCTTCTGCGCTAAGCTTCTCGGGATTCCTGTTGCATCACGCCGTCTCTAGCACACCCTTGAGCATGGGGGAAAAGGAAAAAAAAAATACGGCGCCAGTACATGCACATAGCATCCTCGTTACTTCCGAATTAATGATGTAACACACCGACGTGCCCCGACAAGTAAAAGGGCAACCCCCTACACAACTTTCTGGGCGCGGGGTGCAGTGCCATGTTGTGTTGGTCCAGCGTCGCTGCTCTTTCGGATGGCTGGAAGTAGATCCTATGCGACCCCAAAAAAAACCAACTTGGGTCGCCCGACAACACTCGCCGCTGTTATTACTCTTCTGGTATACTTCGGCCATCACCGGCAGCTCGATTTGACGAGCCGGGTTAAAAAAAAATCGCGTACAAATGCTGGAAGAAGGCCTGGTTTGCGAAATGCTCGAGCTTCTCAAACCTAGGTGCCGCCGCGGCCGCATCGTCGAAACAAATCACGTCGCGCAGTCCAGAGACTGTTCAGCATGTATCCAAGCACAGCACAGCATCATCCTTTCTGAGGACCAGGAGCTTTCCGAATAATCATAGACGTGTATGACCATTGCGCGATAGGACATACCACGTAGTAGGTGGTCCCCCACCGAGATCAACACCGGAGAGTGAGGATGCCGGGGACTTGCATCACAACCGATGTAGTTTGAAAAAGGTTATTGGCCCTCCCCCCCCTCCCCCTCCCCCTCCCCAGGGCTTTCCGGTGGTCCGGGCCATGAATGCTGACGGCTGATTGCTACTCTGCGAGAAGCTATCCCCAAGTGGCTGCTCAGAACACCCATGTGTATGAGTTTCTTGGCTTGGGTCAAATGACAAGTTCGATTGCTGTATTAGGAAATCCGACCTAGGTGGATGCATACTTATTCGTGCACCGTGCCTGAGCACGGAGGATAGTGGGTGGGGCCCTTAGATGCATGGTCTTTATGACATGTGATGAGGGTTATTGTCCGTGTTCTAGATTCCGCCCTCAAGTTCTAGCTCCAGATAAATGGAGCTTACTTCTTGTCTTAGCTCAGACGGCTATATTGGCCGCGGACCCTGGTTTACCTATTGTCCAAGATGACGAAGACAACCAAAATTAAAAATAAAATAAAAACCTCGAGGCATACAAGCTCGTTGCAAATATAAGCGGGAGCCTGGATACATTGCACGCACACCAATCCCAATAAGGATTAATGAATCAATAAATTAAACATTTATGCTTATAAATTGATTATACAAGTTTAGTGTCGTATTATTTAGCATTAATTATCGCTCCTTCCGAAGCATTTACATATTTGTTCCACCATGTGGAGATTTATAAAGAGACATGGGTATATTTATTTCTCTGCTAAGCTACAGGGTAAAGGTTCAAGAACGACTGGAGTACACGGCAGCCTATGAAGAACTCTCTCCTGTAAAATTTATTTCCCTTGTGGGTTTCCCGCTTGCTGCGCTCTTGTCGTGGGTGTGCCATGGTTACTGGAGGCCCCCGACCGCCTTGTGCGGCCCAGACGAGGAGGGTATGAGAATCTCTCGCTGGTCAAGGGAATAAATACTCTGCTCTATTTGAGTATGGCATAGATGTTTGATGTCTGCGGCCGGAGTTAGGTCTCTAAGAGTATGATTTTCCTTTCCTATCGCTAGTAGCGTGTTTAAATAGCTCTAGATAGGCACCCTTTGCCCTCTTATAGGGATTTACCGGGGCTAAACACATAAATCAATCAATCAAACGGCAGCCTATGATAACCAGAACACAAAAGCATATTCTCATCTTGTGCACACTGCAAAATTCAAACTGACCAAGGCTATCTTTGCATGTGTCACTGACGACTTTATGTTCCAGCCTCAATGGATCGGGAATGGCTATACCGGCAATTGACTCTTTGGTGACGAGTTGCGCCTACATGTAGCCTGGATACAAGGAACACATAAAAAAAATATAGCCTTCGCCATCACATGCGACTATACAACTGCTTCTCTAGGAACCATAGCATTGCACATGACACCCACAACCGTTTCAAGTGCCACTGATGCCATGGCTGACCAAGATTCTGACCCATCTCAAATCAATGTGTGGGAAGATCCAACGGCGCGCATACTCGTGGCAAGGTTTAGCATTTGAAACCCATCATTCACGCCCGAAGAGTCATGGGGGCGTTTGCGAGTGAAGGGGAGGTAATGTGGTTTGCCTCATCACAGTAAGCCCAACAGTGGATTGCCTTCCATTGCAAATCTACAGGGAGTGTATCTTGCCCAAAGTACTTTGATACAAAAAGGATGCACGGTGTCTGTGTATCCCGAAAATTGGCAGACGGGTAGACGGAAAATGAGGAGTGAACCTATCCCGTCCAGATCATGGTGTAGTAAGGACTCCCGCTATCGTCACGCCGTGGCGACCCCTTTTCTGTTGCATGTACAAGTCGAAAGTGTACAAATGCACATCGACTCTGAGGCAGCCAGCAACGAACCGCCATTGGCGAATGACGAAATAAAGCAATTTGTATGCGATGGAGTCGCGGCCGTTTGAGCCATGGCGCCGGATGATGCAAGGAGATATTGCCCGATGCGATTTAGCTGTCAAACCGGAATCGCGGGACTCTTGGTGACGATCAAACAGTCTCCTCAATTGTATGTATGTACCCATAGGGCTGAACTAGTTGAGCCACACAGCCTCAGCCAGTCACATTGAAGGATTGAGAGGCAACCTCTGGGCACCACCGACATGCCACCGCTCGGTCAACCCGTAGGGCTAAGATTACACGACCAACAACGCACCCTTGATGAGTCCCAAATGCGAATGTGAGATTGTTGCAAGTTATTTTTCTTTGCCACCATGATTGCCGGGCAGGCAGCAAAGCGGAGGTTGGCGGAGGCTGGAGCCAATCAGAGGGCCCAACTCGTGACGACGTGTTGGTGACGAGCCAGAGCTGAAGGCCGGGGTCTCCTCCCCCCCTCCTCTTGGCGAGCCACGTCTTGGACGCAATAGGCCTGCTGTAACTGTCACACGGGCATCACACAAGGGGGGGAAATGGATGTGGGGAAGATAGACGCCAATTCTTCATATTTCCGGTTCGATTTTCAGCCCTCTTTCATTGGCGCTAGCGAGCGGATGCGGGACGGGGCGTAGTGGAGGCGGCGAACCCAGATGTACCAATCTTGTCGTTGACATTGACGGCGACGAAAAGGGAATAGTTCCGACAACGCCCAGCGTCTACGCTTGCATCATCACGGGAGTGTGATGGCCTGCTGTATGGCGTGTGAACAGGATCAAACAGATTCCTCCGCCTCGTATTCTTCCAGAATGTGACATGACAGAAGGCATCAACAAGGAATCCCATAGCCAGCCACCCCGCAGTGACTACGTCTTTATGTGTTGGATGTGCTGTCTCGAGCATGATACCCATCCCCGTCCCATGCTCTTTGAGTGTGGCAATTCCTTGAAGGTGACTCCTGGCGTTTGAGCATCCGTACGCGAAAAGATTGACTAGTTGTTTTTGTTCTTTGGGGTTTATGTTGTCTTGCTTTGCTGTTTAATAACAATACAAAGAAAACTGATAAATAATACTCTAATTTTCTAAAATATAATGCTAGAAGAAATATAGACTTGGTCTGTTATCCTTTTGGCCAGGGCGAATAAGAGAAACCAACTAAAGATTGCTGTGCAAGTCGAATGAGAGGGAAGCACGCGAAAATGAGGTTGCATGATGGAATCCAAGGACGCCGTGGAGTTGAATCGCAAAAATGGCAAGGTTTGGACTTCTAAGCAGCCAGCAAGTGTTAAATATCGCAAGTCGCTTGAAAAAATCAGGTCTCGATTTCACGAATTCCTCACCAACGATACACTTGTGGATTACTTAGGTCGAGTGCCAGAAAAGATTAAGAGAGCTAATTCGTGGCAATTTGACAACCTACTCACAAAGCCCGAAGTGCTCCGCATCGGATTTCTCAAGAAAGCGGCTCGTCGGGATAAAATATGACGTGAAGGAGAAGTTGCCTGCGACAAAATCGACGCCCTCCTACCAAAAGAAACCACGCAATTGCCACGAGACCCAGACCGAGGCTGCAAAAGAAAGAGTCTTCGCCTGGACGAGCGTCGAAGTCAGACTGAGAAAAGCAAGCATGAAGGGAGCTATAGCTAAGCCCACAAGTACGCGGGAAAGCTTTTTATCAAAACACATAGAAACCCCCGATACTCTCGCTCAACAATTTGCGGATTTTAATGTACTAGCATTTGACAGCGGAATTGAGACTGCTGATTTGAGAAAGATGGCTGAGAACTTGGCATATTCTGGAAAGAGTGTGACCGCTGATGGACTCCCTGAAAATGTAGAGATGTAAAAGGACAGTGACAAGGATGTGATACGGATCGAATTAGATCACTCTTCTGATACCTCAGAGTGCGAATCTGAGCATCACACTTGCAATGTGCCAGCTGGACGCAACCTCACCGCACCAATCTAAAATAAATTAAATAACGAGTTAAAGAAATAAAGTGAAATAAAATAGCAATCAAGTCCATATTTATCCATGTTTGGTTAAAAACACACACACTGGGCTTGACTAGGCATTCCCAGGAGCATGCCTAACCCAGGCCACAAGGGTGGCTAGCAGGCACGTAAAATTAGTATGTAGACAATTTTTGTTGGTCTCTTTTACTTTACTAAGCCCATATTTATTCTATAATTTTATTATAAAAATTGGGATATTATTTATCGGATAATTTTCTATTGTCAGACTGCAGAGCACGAAAACGTAGCTAGCTTAAAAGCCGAAGAACAACAACAACAGTCAACGAGCATTTTCATGGAAGGATACTCAACCTCCAAGAGTCACTTTCAAGGACATGCTGCAACGATTTTACAGGGCTTGGTGATTTTCTGGGTGTCTGCCAATCTCATCAGGGCAAGGTATGCGCTGATGTCTGGGTTGGCATTCTCGTTGGCGCTCACGTAGGGGCAGGCAATCACCATTGCCCAGTCAAGTTTGACACCTCTTTGTGTCTCTAATTGTCGCGTCGCAAGAAATATCATTCCATTCGGTAAGCTCCTGCCGCAATCTTCAGAACTTGAAAGCCGTAATCAGTGGCCGCGGGAGGGTTTGTTCCGGCTTTCTCGGTGGCTTCTTCCCAAACTTCCTTGGCATTGTAGTGTTAGCGGATAATTCTTTCTAATTGGCGAGGTAGAGAGATTCTAGGGTTTATCTCGTCAGCGGGTTCGTCCATCACTGCGCGGTAGCCCGGAAGCTGCCTGTCGTGTCGCAAGGCTACGATGACGTCCATTCGGCTTTGGCCAGCGGTTCATTGCTGCTACAATCAGACGATGGGCTATTAGATGATGTTATGATCGGCCCGGTGATGTGGAAGACTTGCTCTTCGTTCTCAGCGCGCTAGTTTTGTGACTTTCCTCGGCATCACTCTCCTAGGATTGACTTTGTTCTTCGCCGTCCCCATCTCCACTGTTTGCACGACCCTCAGGCATAGATTCGTCAGGTTGGGAGGTGATATTAAAGTCCTTAAGGCCTATCTCCTTTTTGTAATTCTTATCCTTAAGCTTCTTGCGCTTTAAACAATTGTAGTGGATTTCAGTCGTGTGCTCCTTTATTTGTCCAAGGGCTGCCTTTAAATGCACATTGTTTTCGTCAATCGGGATGTTTATTTCGCCTATAACATCATTGTTTTTCCCTTTTTCTAATTTTTTAACGGCTTCTTGTGCATTTGCGGCCACTGTGGCTGTATTTGCAGCAACTGCAAAAGCCGAGGTGTCGTTGAAGCTGGCACCTCCGCTGGAATTCCCTTGCATATTACCAATTTGAGCAAGATCAAGTCTGCTCACGGCTACGAGGCAACTGGCCACAGAGCCGTTCAAACCTCCACCTGGTTTGACAAATCTCATCGTTAGAGCCACTGTTTTTCCCGGCGTATATGTAGTCCAGTTCTTCAAGTGTTTGCGAAATCGAACGTTGTCCCCGTTGCGGAAAGCGGTTGCCATCGACTAGTATTCAATCTATCCTCTTCTATAGAGGGCAACTTCTCTAGCGAGAAGGAAACTGAAGAGCGGCACCAAGGCCAAATAGTATGTGTGTGAACAATGAAGGCTTCTGCCCAGCCTTTGACAGTGACCATAATACCTGGACTGCCGCGAGATACTGCCTCAGTGGGTTCTCGAACCTTGTTGCCGCCGCCGTTTGAGTCAATGGAAGTCGTTGCGGTCACCAAACCATCAAGCCTTTCAGGATGAGTGTATAGCCAAAGACCATAAAGGTCTCATCCAGCTCATAAAGGGCCAAATATCAAAGTAAGAGGGAAGGCTAAAATCGGTTCTTGGACATGTTTTGTAAACGGGCGCTCTGAAATCCGCTTTCAAATTTTGATTTGGTAAGGCTGGGAGGATTGAAGTGAAAATGAAGATGTACCACTGGCCCGAAGGCGCAGAGGCATAGAATGGTGTGCTGTTGACCTTACGTCCCCCTCTTATGTTGTTGCAGGAGGGAAGCTTGGCCAGGTAAATGGCCCCAAAAATACCCTTTAGTTGTTTTGTTTGCTCGCTCGCTTGGAGGAGTGAATCGGGTGTACATGTGCGTCTGCCGTCTGCCGTCTGCCGTCTGCCGTCTGCCGTCTGCCGTCTGCTTGTTTGGTTAGATCAACAACGCAAAGAATTGCACTCCGCACTTATCAAGAAGTTTGAGACAACAATTCAATCCCTATCGCAAAATTGGCTCATTGAACACAGAGCGACAACATCGGATTGTCAACCAGGATTAAACTAGCGAGATTGAGTTTTCGGCTACTGGAGAGGGCCAGAGAGGACTGGTGAGGGCTGGTGAGGGCTGGTGAGGGCTGGTGAGGCTCATTGACATATCATGGATAAATACATGGTCAAGAATTTATTTAGTATACTTTGCGAAAAGAACAGATTCATCTATTGATTCATATATCGAGAGATGCACCATAATATATCTCTTTCTGCCTCTTCCCATCAAATATGAACGGAAGAGATACTGGGAATATGTTAAACGTGTCCGCGTGACTCTTGTTGATCAAAGCTGGGTGGCGACGGGCTACAGAACGGAGGTTCGTTCTACGGTGGTGATGACCCCGCACGCACTAACACAAACGTCAATCTTACACCGGGCCACGCAAATAAAAAGCCCACGGGTGTCAAATGAAGATAACAAATCCAAATGAGACCAAACTTAAGTAATGCTGTGGTGTTTTGATTTTATTTGTTCATGCTTATGTTTATTTGGGGGGTTTTTATAGACTCCTCGTCACCGCGTCGCGTACTACGTATTACATCGCCGCCCACTTGCCCCGCTCGGAAGTTGATTCCATTCTTTTCAGACTCTACTATATTGGCTCATTAATCCTTGCCCCGTCTACAGGCAGGCATATAGAAACTACAAGCTTGGCTGAATATGCGCTGAAGTGTCCAGATTGACAGACACCAAATACTCGACACGATTATTTGACTACGGCCTAGCAAGTTGTTGCTTTCTCATCTTCCAACTCTTTGACCAGCCACCGCCACTTACACCATACGGCTGTTGTTGTTGTTGTTGTTGTTGTTGTTGTTGTTGTTGATAAAAGAATAGCAAACATGGCGAGCAGTTACAATACTGGAAGAATTCACAAGCTCAATCTTCTTGATCTACCCGTCGACATATTGAGTCTCATCCTCCAGCCACTCCTCACCAGCCCTGCGACCATTCCACTGTGTCCCTGCTCGCCGCCTCCCATCAACCCGTTGCCAATCCTTCTCTCACACCCAGCGCTGCATGCTATCGCGGCCCCGCTGATTTACACGGCCAACGACTTTGTTCTAGATGCAACAGGGCCGCACGCACAGCACGTGCGACGACAGTTAGAAGCAGCAGCGGAAGCGTCCCAGGAGGTTGCAGAGCAGGATGGTATGCCATCCATTCCGTCATCGCTGCTTACAACGCGGGACGCTCGCCGCAGGGTGACCAACTTGCAGGTGAGGTTTAACCGGCTGCGGGGTTGGGTACATGACGGGCTAGTGCCCTTGTTGACAGAAATGGTGATGCAAGGATCGCTGGAACATTTGACCGTGTGGATTCGGGCTTCAACTGAAAAGAAGCAGCAGCCGCAGCAGCGACAGAACAAAAGACCTGGAGATGAGAGAACCGAGCTTGAGGATGGCGACCTGGCTATGTTTGTACGACCGCCTCTGGAGGGACTGCTCCGTGTTCTCGCGGATCCCTACCTCCAAACATCACGGCTGTGGGTTGATGGGCGACGGCATTTGCGACCGTGGTGCCGGTTCCATAGAGCTGGAGGGCCAGCTCGATGTGGAACTCTGGGTCAGGCCGGGGCCGGAGTCGGAACTGGAGAGGGGACTGGAACCTGGCAGGATCTGGGCTTGGGGGATGTGGAGGGGGATTTGGAGGGGAATTCTAAATCTGACCCTGAGGTGGTAGAGATTGAATGGCGCGAGATTCTCCGAGTGGTAGACCCAGAACTGAAGGATGTGGCTGTTGTGCGGGGTGGGACAAAGCGTTCATATCACTAATGCCATTCACTACACCATTATACAGTGAAGCGAGTTAACTGGAATTTCATCCGTTTTCAAATATATCGAAAGTTGCGCAATGCAGTGCACTAATCTTAGCAAGGGAAAGCTACCTTCAGTATTGGGATGGGTCTAATATAGTTCAATATCTCCGGTTCACAAGTGCATCAAGGTTGTACTATACAGAGAATTAAAGCACATTTTTCTTTTAGTTGGGTAGAATAAGAGATACTAGCTCAATTGTTTTTTTTTGTTGTTTAAACTAAGTAACTTCAAAATAATACATAAAACAAACCAATAAATAATATCCTAATTTTTAGTTAAACTATTTATGTTTAGTTTAAACGCAAGTAGTGGGCTCAACCAGGCGTCTCAAGGAGCGCACTTATCACAGGTCGCAAGGGCGACTAACAGACGGATACAATCGGTATTTAAACAAATTTGGCTGGTCTACTATTCGGTGGGTGTTATCAACGTTTCGTGTCGCTGCCCCTTCAAGCCTGTTACTTTCGAATTCCGGATTGCAGGCTTCGAAAGTATTATTCTGGGTCTACGTCTTTTTGATCTCTTCTCTTTTACCGGCATATCTAAGCACCAATAAATAATGTTTCAAACAAGTCAAGATGCAGACCTTGTGATGGCCACAATCCGCCATGAGACGCAACTCCGCTTATCTGTGTCTGTACCATCCAACCAGACGCAAATTGTTGATAAGGCTCCAACGCACTTATCATGTCCTTGAGTCTGTACTTGCCATCTACCGCCTTGGCCTTGCTGTACCCAAACAGCTAGTACGACTTCTTGACCTCACGTTTCTGATTCTGCGAATGGCGGGTATCTGGGACCATTATTCTCAACAGAGCCGCTTGCTCCTTGTGTGTTTTTACCCGAATTTAAAACCAACGCAGCTTGCTTCGATGAGCGGGTTAAGCCAGTCAAGTGTTTTGCACTTGTCCTCCATAGTGAGCTGTTGCAGCGTTCTCGTAATCGTGAGCCAGTGGCATAGAATAACCGCGTTTGTGTAGGGAAAAGTTCTCGTTTCCCGAGAGAATATCAGGGGGGCTGCAGTCGGAAGAGATGCTCGGGTCATTCGGTGATATGGCGGTGTATCAAGCGACATTCGCCCTAAGGCTAAGTAGCCCGCACCGCAAGTTTCTTCTAGAGTCAAGTATGGTTGTTGAGGATTCTGAGATATCTGACAGAAAAAAGTGGCATGGGATTCAAAGTATAGAAGCAGAAGCTGCCCTTTTCCTTGAAGAGCAAATGTTTATCAGGTTGGGCCTGTTTGCTTTCAAGGTGGGTGGATAGAAACCTCGTACCCTTAGCCAGCTTGACCCGTTTCTATTACCATGACTCATGGCTTGTTTCTGCCAGCGGTTTGCTGCAACGTGATTCATTCGGTTGTTTGCCGTTTGGTTATCTGCCAGTGGTTATAAAAAAAAGGGAATTAAAACACGATTATCACGTGAGAAGTCAACTTTGATGCAAGAAAAATGGTTCAGTCTTTGGACCTCGGTCGGTTAGTGGTTTGTGGTTACTCTCCTTTGACGTTTGCTCCGTGGTCTTCAATCCCAGGGCCACGCCTCGTCCGCATCAAATCATCCCAATCCAGACCAAGATATACCTTCGGTCAATTCATATTCTAGCCTTGCCGAGTCTTCCAACCCCTCGACTGATATACAGAGCCTTGGAGTAGACCTCACTGCTCCCAGGGAGTCCACCTCCAGCGGTGATCCAACTGCCTTGTCCTCAAAATCCGGGTTCTCTGCCGGGGGTGACGTTCCATCTGTCCTGCTATCAACTTCCCCCTTTCTTTCGAGACCACAAGTGTCGCAAGCAGCATCTCAATCGCATATATCACAACGCTATCCGACAACGACTCAAATATCCCAGCCAACCACCAACCACCACCCCGTCAACACCGGATCAGCCCTCACAGCATGTTGCCGCCAGTGAGTCAGGACCATCCCCGTACGTTCTGGGTAATCTTTAAGTGATCTCGTTTGATACTCTTATCCGCCTCCCAACAGTCTGGGACTTGGTTCCGTTGATTGAAACTGGTGGTGACTCCGACTTCTCTCTCGATGGAGACTCTCCTTGTTGTGGCCTGTATATTGGGACAGTCGATACTCTTGAACGCGCTCGCCAGTGAGATGGGGATTCCATTTTGATGGCTGATTGATGCATGCATGCCATTGCGTCGGCTTCTTGTCAAGAAATCTATATATGAGCCGCAAGCAGCTTCGGATTTGCAGCGTTGCACTCCCGAGATCCAATGCTACATCTCCAGACATTTTAATGAAAAGAGCTTCAATCGCAGCCCCATGTTTCTTCATCCATACATATTAAAATACTGCTAAATAGGCCAGGAACTCGCTGCCCTACACCCTCAA
Source organism: Calonectria henricotiae (assembly GCA_020623695.1). NCBI lineage: Eukaryota > Fungi > Ascomycota > Sordariomycetes > Hypocreales > Nectriaceae > Calonectria > Calonectria henricotiae. The sequence continues at coordinate 22,245 of JAHVYB010000272.1, forward strand.
CTTGTCTCTCTGCGGTCGGGAGACTTTATCAACTCTGGCTCAGATCGCTTCAGGGATGCTGTGGCCAACAGTGTTCAGCGAGAGGTTTTTACAACTTTGATGCAGCGTCCCAGTCCAACCTTCACCAATATTGCCACCTAGACGTCTCAGCGAGTCGCTGATGAGCTTCACCAGCAGTACCACGATCAGCTTAAGCACATATAAGCACAGCACGTGGCCAATGCTAACAAGATCAATCAATTGCCATCCTACGTGATTCGCCTAACTACTATAGTGTTGACTATAGCTGCTTCTTAGTCTGTTCTTCATGCTGAATTACTATGCCTTAAGGCGGTAGCCACTAGACATCTCCGAGCCGTAGAGAGTATCAGTAACTCGGACAGCAATGAGCGTCCTGCCGATGTATTTTTTGTTTTTGTTTTGAGTGTTTTACGCCGGTAAAATCCTATATAAGGACAGAGGGCGCCTATCTATAGCTATTTAAAGACACTATTAGCAATAGGAAATAGAAAATATAAAAGTTGCTTAGAGTATGCTTATAGATATAGGAAAAAGAAGTAAAAAGGGGTTGTTCCTTAGGGCTAGGACATTAAATATCCCTGCCCTTATATAATTACCTTATAGTAGAAATTTTCTTAAAGAATTTTGCTTTCTTTGTTAGGCAAGTAAATCTCTCCTATTTCTTTCCTATTATTAAGTTAATATTTAGTTTCCTTTTAAATTAGTTTTTATACTTATATTTATATATTTTCTTGTAATAGAAAGGATATACTAATAACTTCCTTTTGCTATATTTATAGGATATTTAGGTATTTATATACTTTAGTTATTTATAATAGGCTATAAAGTCTCTATACCTAGATCTTATTATTACTAGGTAGTATAGCTTTTTATAATTAAGTTCTTATATTTTCTTAGTTTATCTTAGGAGAAAAGGGAGCTTTAGTAGTTTATATCTAGCTAGTTATATTACTTTTTACTAGAGTTTAGTTTTAAGTTTTATATAGAGCTTATTAAGCCTTTTAGTATAGCTATATAATATTAAATTATTATTAGGTAGGGTAGCTTTTGCGCCTCTTTTAGCAAGCTAGTTAGCTAATTTGTTTCTATCTATATCTATATTTTTTTTTTTTTAAAAAAAAAAAACTCTTATCTAATTACTTAACTTAACCTATATATATAAATAGAATGCTTTCTTATTTAGTATTTTGTAAGAAGATAGAAGCCTAAGCTTCTTATCTAACCTTACCTATTATTTCTAATAAGTAATAAGATAAGAAAATAAAGAGGCTTATAATAAGCACTTAATAAGCACTTATTAAGTAAAAGTCTTTATCTAATATATATTATTAGAATCACCTATCTATATATACCTTAATTATATAATCCTTATAATTCTTTTATTTCTATACCTACCTAGGTAATTAGCATATATATAATAAATAATATTATATTCTAATATACTAATAAGAATAACTATTCCTTAATATACTATATAACTATAAACAATATAATACTATACTAATAACTACTTATTAGCAAAAAGGAATAAAATCATTTTATTATTAATAGGCTAATTATAATAAAAGCTAAAAATATATATAAGTACTATTTACTAAATAATTAGTTAGAGACTGCCTAGTAAAACTAAAACCTTATATTAAAGGAATCCTTAGAACTATAATACTATATTAGGACCTTTAACTCTAGGATATATACTAAGAGTAATAATAGCTATAAGCTATAAAGGAGCTTTATATACTTTATACTAAGAGATAATATAAAAGAAATAAGACTAGAAGCATTATTAAACTAATTAGTATAGAGCTAAATATAAATAATATAATAGCTTATAAAATGCCTAGTAAACTTAAGAAAGAACTAGGATAAACCCCTAATCTATAACTATAGCTACCTAAAAGAGGATATTATTAGCATAGAGATTAATAACTAGATATAAGCTATTAAGTTAAGGAACTAACTAAGACTAGGTTATATAAATAAGTAGAAAATTAAGTAAATATTAATTAAACTTTTCTATATAAACTAAACCTAATAATATAATTATATAGAAGGTATTTTTAGGCTAAAATAATAAGACCTACTAGACTATATATATAGAAGGTATATTAATATAGATTACTAAGAATAAGACCTAAGAAATAAACTACTAAAGCTCTAATAATATAAAGAGTAAATCCTAATAAATTATTTCTAGATATAGATAGTAATATATACCTTCTTAGGAACTAAGGAAATTAAAATATAACCTAACCTAGCTTACTAATATTACTTTAGCCTAAATAAGTACCTAAAGAATAACTTAGACTAACTTAAAATTAGCCTAACTAAAGTAAAAGATATAGCCTAAGAAGTAAAAAAGTAATAGCTATATATAAAATAAGGCAATAAATACTTATAAAATAAATACCAAAAGAGACCTAGATCTAAGTCTTACTAAGAAGGACAGTAGAAGTCCACCTATATAAGGAACTCCTATAAAGGGCCTAGGAATAAACCACTATCTAAGATAGATTACTTAACCTTAGTATTAAATATAAAATATATCCCCTCTATAAAATATAAGTCAAAGGTATAAATATTCCTAGTATACTCCTAGGACTAAGGGAATATTCCTATTAAATATTATAATTATTTTTAAGTAGATTATTACTTAAGTAAGTATATTATACTAAGAAAGAATATAAAATATCTAAAATTAATATAAATTTAAGTTATTTAAGTTAGAAATAAGGACTTAGACTCTTTAAAAAATAAATAAGTATAAGAAACTAATCTAATTCCCCTATACTAAACCTATAGATAGTTTCTATTAGAGATACTATAAAAGGATAGGTAATTATACTATAAGCCTATAATAAATATATTATATAAGTAAATATAAATACTTATACCTAAGTTAATATTATTAGCTCTAAACTAATAAAATAATTAGAACTATAATCTACTAATAATTAGAAAGCACTAACCCTAACTATATTTAATAAAAAAAAATCTCTATTAGGGTAAATATACTATTTAATCTTCTTCCTAATATACTTATAAGGATTCCCTAGGAAGATCTAGCAAATATTTACTAAGGTACCCTAATTATAGGGCATTAGTAATCTCTTACTATCTAATAACTCTATAGGCAAAGAAGGGATAATAATTAATACCTATACCTATACCTAGAGCTATATACTAATCTTAATTATAAAGCTAAAAGCCTTTATAAGAGAGGTAATAAAGAATAGGGGATAAGTATAAGTAATATATATCTATAGTATATTATTACTAGATAAGTAGCTAATAGCTAAACTAAGAGAAAAAGAAGAATCCTAGGAGGTAGTAATTATACCTTCTAAACTCTAGGATATAGCTATTACTTTTAATAAGGTAGCTATAAAGGAACTACCCCTCCTAGAGAGTATAAAATATATAATTAATCTAGTTAAAGGAAAGAAACCCCTATATAGCTCTATCTATTCTATTAATAGGATATAGTAGAAGGTAATCTAGGAATATATTATAAAGAATATTATAAATAATTATATAAAGCCCTTTATAAGTAAAGCTAGAGTATTAATCCTATTTATACTAAAAAAGGATAATACCTTAAAACTTTATATAGATTACTAAGGCTTAAATATTATAATTATTAAGAATTACTATTTATTACTATTTATTAGAGATCTCTTAAATTAATTAGTAAAAATAAAATAAATTACTAAGATTAATCTTAGGAATACTTACCATAGGATCTAGATTAAACCTAGTAACTACTAGAAGACTGCTTTCTATACTAAATATAGCTATTTTAAGTATATAATTATATTATTTAAATTTACTAATATCCTAGCCACTTTCTAAGTATATATCTACTAAATACTAACTAGCTTATTAAATACTTATTATATTATATACTTAGATAATATTATTATTTACTCCTAAACCAGGGAATAATATATAAAGGATATTTAAGAGATCCTATAATAATTATATAAAGTATAATTATATACTAAACTATTAAAGTATAGTTTCTATTAATAGAAGGTAAAATTCCTAGGCTATATTATTACCTAAGAAGGCATCTAAATAGAGCTAAAAAGGATTAAAGTAATTATAAAATAGAAACTGCCTAAGAGCTTTTAAGATATATAAATCTTCCTAGGATTCTATAACTTTTATTATAAGTTTATTAGCTATTATTCTAAGATTATAAAACTTATTATAGCTCTATTAAAAGGCAGCTAGAGTGGTAGGAAAATAAGAGTATTTAAATAGCCTATAAAGGTAGCTAATATATTTAATTAACTAAAGAAAGCATTTTACTTAGTAATTATCCTATAATACTAGGATTCTAGGCTAAAATTATAAGTAAAAATAAATATATTAGCAAAAGCTATATTAGGAATTATAACCTAATTATATAAAGACTAATAGCAATTAATTACTTATTAGTTACAAAAGCTTATAAAAACTAAATAATATTAGGCTATAAGCTAATAAGAACTCCTTATTATTATTAAAAGTATAGAATACTAGAGCTACTACCTCTTAGAATTAATAGATAAGTTTATACTACTAATAAACTATATAGCTTTAATAGAAATTATTATAGCCTCTATAAAAGACCTCTAAAAAAGGCTTACCTATTAAATATATTAGTTAATACCTTTTAACTTTAATATTAAATATAGACTAGGTAAGATAAACTCTATTAATAGGCTATCTAGGAGATTAGATTATATAGTAAGCAAAGTCTTATATAAAGATATTCTATTTACCTTAGTATAAAAACTATAATTAGTATAAGCACTCTTACTAAATATATATTAGATAGTTACTAATAGCCTAAGGAAAGATAAGACTGCCTAAGTATATATATAAGCAATAAAAGCTAGCCTAATAAGCTAAACCTAAGAACACTTAAAGGAATCCTTACCTCTAGACTAGCCTAGGATATTAAGACCCTCTAGTTTAAAATAAAGCTTAATATTTATCTCTATAGTTATTACTAGAGCTTAATTAGCTAAAGATATAGCTATATAATAGCTAGAGAATACTTAATAAGATATAGTTACTTTAGAAAGCTATAAGAACTTATCTAGAGCTAGGGTTATTATACCGGAATAATATATCCTATGCCTAGTTATTAAAGAATTAATAGAGAGTAAAATAATATTTCTCTTTTAATCCTTTTATAAGCTTAAAGACTTAGTTTAAGGATTATAAGCTAAAGACTTATAGTATTAATAGTAAGTAGAGAAGGCTTATAAAGTAGCTAGGTATATAGTATAATATTACTTAGATAACTAAGAAACTCTTTTTTATAAAGGGAGATTAGTAATATTAAATTAATAAGTAATAAGGCTAGAGATTTTTTGCTAATATTATAATAATCTAAGAGTAGGTTATATAGGGGCTACTAAGACCCTTAAACTAATTATATATAAATTCTATTAGAATTAAATTTCCTAAGATATAAAAGAATATACCTAAAATTACTAACTTTGCTAGGGTATATATATACTAAGGTATAAACCTTATAGGATATTATAATTATTACCTATATTATTATATTTATTCTAAGAAATTAGTATTAATTTTATTATAAGGCTATTAAGTAGTACTAAAGTAGATAGAGAGAAATATAATATAATCCTAATTATAGTTTATTATATAATAAAGTATATTATCTTTATACCTATAAAAAAAATACTAATTATAGCTTAAATAATATAATTATTATATAAATATATAAAATATAAATTTAGAATATCTAAGGGTATTATAAGTAATAAAAATAAACTATTTATTAGTAAGTTCTAGATAGAATTTATAAGAAAATAGGCAATTACCTATAAACTATTTATTGCTTATTACCTACAAATTAATAAGCAAATAAAGAGAACTAACTAAGTATTAAGATAATATTTATAATTATATACTAAGTAAGTACTATCTTATTAGATAGTATAACTATTAGAAGCATAATTTATATATAATAATAACCACTATAATACTATTAGTATATCCCTAATATAAGCATTTTATAAGTATTATCCTAAAGTAGTAAACTATACCTCGGAGTATATATATACTAAAGTTTAAGAGATTACTAAATACCTAAAGGTACTCTAATAAGTATATAAGAAGGTATACTAATACTAGTAGCAAGCTATTAAAAGCTAAGCAAAATACTATAACTATTACTATACCCTATAGAGCTACTAATAAGGATAAGTTATTAAACTATTTACTAAGAACTTTTATTTTAAACATAAAAAGCTAGTACCTAGGTTTATTAAGGTAACTATTACTAAGAAAATTAGGGCCTAAGTATATAAAGTATACCTCCTAGAGCAATATAAATATATATATAATATCTTCTTAATTATACTATTAGAGCCCTAGATAGAGCCTAAGAGGATACTTAGTAAATACCCACTACTATTACTAGAGCTTAAGGAAAAGAAAGATAAATAGGAGGTAAAAGATATAGTAATATACAAAGATAAGAGCAATAAAAAACTCTATTAAGTAAAGTAAATAGGCTAGCCAGTGGAATATAATACCTAGGAGCCTAGTAAATACTTAAAAAATACCTAATATATTATTACTAGATATTAAAAATAATAAACATATATATATAAAAAATAGAATAATTAAAATAATTAACTAGACTATAAAATATAAGCTAAATATATACTAAAATAACTATAGTAATAGAATTTTATTAAATAATTACTAACTAAGGTAAATAATTACTATATAACTAGTAATTATAATCTAAACCCTAGACAAATAAACATATTATAGCTAATTACTTTTACTTAATATAAATCTTCTAAGTATTACCTAGGGGACAACTATAACTATATTTCTAAGGAGTATTTATAAGCGCCTTAGGAGCTATATAAGCCTAGGACTTTTAGGGTATATTAAAAGTTATAGGTATTAGTAAAATAGCTAATATAATAAATAAATAATAAATATAAAAAGCCTTCTAATTAAGTTTATAATATAACTCTTACTAGGTTAAAGGGGAAGGAAAATAAATAGGCTTTAACTCTATATCTAATAAACTTTTACTTACTACCTAGCTACTATTCTCACTACTAGGAATAGACTTAATAGGCAGGGGATTAATATAATATTTCTTAGTAAACCTAAGAAAATAAGTAAATATTAAATACTTTTTAGGAGTAAGAGTAATACTATAGCCTAAAGAAAAATAACTAAAGTACCTAATAATATATAAAGAAATAGGATTATTCTTATATTTAGAGAGTTTAGTAAGTATTTTAGTAGATTAGATTATTTTAAATTTAGTAAGAGCACCCTTCTTCTTAATACTATAAATAGGAATAAAGGCTATATATTATAGAAGATTAAGTATAGCTAAAAGACTATAAGTAAGAATATTATTATATATATATAATAGGATAGTAATAGCTAGCTATTAGCAAAGGTCCTTAGTATCTATATCTAAAAGTTAATATTATAAAATATTAATAATAATCTATAAAATATATATAGTAGGAAAGCTATAAAAGTACTTATAGAATATATATATAAACTTAGAAGTTAAGTATAATAAGCTCCTAGATAGTAATAGCCTTCTAGAGCTAAAGCTAGGCAAGGTATTTAATAGGTACTTACTAGCCTCCTGTAGGAGCCTTAATATTATCCCTTATTTAATACTAAGTATTAAAGATCTCCTTAAATACCTAAGTAATATATTATTATTATAAATTAATTAAAGAAGCAAGATTATTCTTATTAGCTAGGAAATTCTAGTATTAGATAGTAAAGATAATAAGCTTATTAGAAATCTAATTAAAATATTAATAGAATATTTGCAAAGTATAATAAGACTATTTATAGTACTATAGGACTAGCTAGATATCTTATAGTATATATAATAATTATTATAAAAACTAGTAATATAAATTAAAGTAAGGTTATTATATTTCTATAAGATATAATAAAAGCAGGAAAGCTTACTATCTTATTAGCTAATTGCCTATTTATTATTAAAATAAAAATAGTATATTAGAATAGCTAGGATATAAAAAAGTATAGATATTATAGAAAATAAGAAATATTATTATATATAATATCTAAAGAAGGAATAATAGGTACTTAGAGAATACTTAGTAAGATATACCTCTAATTATATTATAATAAGGTATAATATAAATAGGGTACTTAGTAAATATATATATATTATAATAATATAATATAAAACTTATATAAAGGTTCTATTAAATAATAGAGCCTATTAGACCCAAAGGTACTATAAATACTTAGAGACTAAGTATCTAGGAAAAGGGATAATTATAAGAAGATAGGAGCCTAAGCTTCTTATCTAACCTTATCTATTATTTCTAATAAGCAATAAAATAAGGAAATAAAGGGGCTTGTAATAAGTGCTCAATAAGCACTTGTCAAGTAAAAGTCTTTATCTAATATATATTATTGGAATCACCTATCTATATATACCCTGATTGTATAATCCTTATATATTTAGTTAGATTTTACAAGGAGCAATAAGAGCTTTATATTATAATTATTTTAGTTATAATTATCGCCTATAAAAACCCCAGTAGGGAAAAATGACTAGTTACAATAACCCTTTATTCTTTTTTACCTATTTCCCTGGGCTGGGGGCTGGTGCGGGGAATTAAACCCCGGTCTCTATAAAAAACACAGCGCGCTAACCACTGCACCACACCACCCTATATTTATATAGCTAGGTAACTATTTAATTATTATATCTAAGGGGTATTTTAGTTTATTATTTCTAAAGTTTATAAAAACTTTATATAAAGAGGATAAGCTAGTACTATTTAGGTATCTTATAACTAATATATTATTTAGGCAGATTATTATAGGGTCTTAGAAATATAATAAAAATACTATTTTTAGTCCTTTTTATATTTTATAGGCTTTTATATTAAAGACTTCTACCCTTCCAAGGGAGTAATATCCTATATATACTAGGTTATTATTTTTAAAGATTATATAATTATATTTTATATAGGTCTTTAGTCCTTTGCTAAATTAGGAGCTATCTAAGAAAATAATTATTATATTTAGGGGGATATTCTTATACTATATCTTAAAATCTTTAGCTATTATTTTCTTATTATTTAAGATAAGAGGTTTAGGAAATCTTAGTATAATAAGGGGTAGCCTTAGGATCTTACTATCTTTAATAGTAATATTCTTAAGGTAGGTTGGTTTATATCTTTAGTTTATATATTTAATTTATTTAAGGGGGCTTATCTATCTTTAGGTAAGGGGATAATTAGGGTCTAAGACTTTTAGTCTTAAGATATATTTTCTTTTATTTATTTTAAGTAAAAGCTTAATTAGTAAAGTATTAGTTTCTCTTTAGAGAGTAGTAATTTATATTATTAACTATACTAAGAGATAGCCTTTTATTATAATATTTAGGACTTACTATAGTTTATTTAGTATATTATTTAGTCTAAGTATAATAAAGGTTTTCTTATCTTAGATAGTATTATTAGGTTTCTCCTTTCCTAGCTATTAAATATAATTACTAAAGAGTAAGTAGGGGAGAACTATTAACTAGATTATTAGTTAGATTATTATTAAGGGGGCTTTTTTATAGGTTCTATTAATTCCTTTAATATAGATAATTACTCTTTTTTTTTTATTTATTCTCTCTTGGATATAGTGCCTAAAGCTAAGTTTATAATTAAGGAAGATATTTAATTATCTTATTATCTTATTTATTGTTTTTTTATTATTCTTATAGTAGATTAGTAGGGAGTTCTTATTGTATTATCTAGAGAAGTATATAACCTTTATTTTATATAGTAAGAAGATTATTCTATTTTCTTTGCCCTAGTTAATAGTTTTATTTACTATTTTTTATGCTTTTTCTAAGGATTTATCTAGGTCTTTTCCTATTGTAAAAATACTATAATTATTAGTATTATTAAATTCCAAAGGGAACGGATAAGTGATATTGCACTAGTACTATTACAGGGGGTTGGGTTAGTGTGTTTAATAATGCTTAATTCTCTATCTAATCTAGCTATTACGAATTATATTAGTGGTTTCCCTAGGTTATATAACCTAGCAGCTTACTGCCTAAGGCAGCTAGTCCTATAGCTAACAGGGTTATAATGCTACTATTTATAATACTAGCACTTTTTCTTTTATACATTAAATAACACACCTATATATAGCATTTAAATATATATCTAATAAGCAATAAAAAGGCAATATATATTATTACTAAATATATATACCTAAATAATATAAAGAGGAGTATATATCTCTCCCTCTAGCTCATCATATTTTTATTATATTATAATCCCATAGTAATTTATAGATTCTAAAATCTCTATTTTATTATATATTATTTTATATTATTAAGCCAAATATTATATATTTCTAGATCCTCCAAGAACCTCTCTTTATAAGAACTTAGGCTAGTTCTAAATTATATATTAAGATACTTTAATATTAGCTTTATTAGCCTTTATTATTATTTAATAAAATTAATATTATTATAATTAAGATCCTTTCTTTAGAATAGCTTAAGCTCCTATAGAATAAGCTTAATTTTAGTCCTAGTAGCTAGATTGTTACTTAGGCATAGTTTATTATTTATTTTATTAATAAATTTATTATTAGATCTCTTAGGCTAGATACTAGTGGCTTAGATCTCTTGATATATATATCTATATATAAAGTCGGATTTAGGAGGGATATTACCTTTATAGATAAGGCAATATTAGAATAATATTTTAACTAATATTATTTATAGGTATGTTTATAGGTATATTTATAGGTATATTAAAATATACTAATTCTAGCTATTAGCTATCTTTTTATTATATTTTATTTCTATTGGAGAAAGCTTTATAGTTTTTATTTTGCATTGCCTTTAGGCTTCTAAGGTAATTATAGGCATAAGGGTAATTATACCATAGGATTTAAAAGTCTAAAGGTTTAATATGCTCCTTGGTATTGCTACCTTATTAAGCTATCCCTCTCCTTAGGGGGATATAAATTACTTTTATACCTTGATACTTATTCTTTTTACTTAAGCTATAGTTATAAGTTTTCTTTTAAGATTAGTTTATATCTATTAAAGAGAAGGGATTATTACTTTATTAGTATTTATTTAAATTTTATTATAAACTTTACTTTATTAAGTTCTTTCTTCTCTAAGTTATATAATAATTAATTACTTAGTCTAAATATATTATCTATTTATATTTTAATAATACTAAATATTTCTCTTAACTTAGAGATAAGTAAGCAAAGATCAAAAGTTAAGGTTATTATATTAAGCTTATTTTAATAATAATTAAAATATATTGCCCACTAATATATACCTACCTTAGCTATCCTATAAAGTAATTTAATAATTCTTATAATTATTCCTTTTGGGAGATTATTATTAATTTGCTTTAGAGGGTATATTAGGATAGTTCTATTTAACTAGGTATTTAATTATATATATACTTAGGTAATATCCTATAGCTAAATAAATATTCCTTTCTTAATTAATAATAGGGCAATTATAATAATTAGCCTCTGGCTATTATATTAGATAATAGGCGCTTATATAAGTATTACACTTTTCCTATTATTATTATATCCTTAAATAACAAGTTATAACTTCTTATATAGTATTACTATTCCTTTTCCTTTGATTTTATATACTAATTATATATTAAAGATCTATTTATCTTAGTATTTATATTTATTATATTATTTAAATATAAATATATTATAATTCCTTAAGGCCTTGATTTTATTTTTATTAAACTGTTTAAATAGTCTATCTAGGGTAATAATCTTTCCTTCTTATTATAATTATAGTAATAGGTTCTAATTAGTTTCTTCTTTTGCAATTAAATATATAGTATTTATATTAATATTATTTTCTAGGTCATCTAAAAGTATCTTATTAGTAATAAAGATTCAATTAATTAAAAGTATTTTCCTTAGTCTTTTATATCTTTACTTTAGTAGGTTATATAGGTTAATTAGGGGTTTAGTAATTTAGGGTATTAGTAATTATAAATCCTCTTCTTATTCTTTATTTTATAGTTAATATAGAATTATATATAATAGTATTTCTCCTTTATTCTAGAAGAATGATTTAATAATTATTACCTAAAGACTTATTAGGCTATTTAGTAATTCTATAATATATTTCTTATCTTTTATACTAATTAACTTAAATAGGCCTTATTATCCTTCTTTCTCTTACTATATATATACTTCTAATTAAAATAATAGAAAGTAAATAGGAATAATATCTAAGCTATTCTAAGTTACAAGGGCCTCTTTAATTTAGTAGTTTATAAGAAGTCTCCTTACTTTATTAATAGCTTTGTAAATAGCCTTAGTATATTATACCACTTTAAATACAGGTAGTAAATTATCTAATAGGTATAGGTAAGCACTAAATATAAGTAGTATTAGTATAAGTCTATTAGGGCCTACTAAATTATTAATAGCCTTAACTACTATCTATAGTTTCTAGTTATTTATAATTATATTACTAAGTTTATTTTTAATAATATTATATACTTACCTTAATAAGCTATAATAGTATTCTACCTTCCTAATACTATTATATACTTTAATAAATACCTTATCTATATTAATTATTAATATTTAAGTATATTATTTAAACTCTCTTAATATAAAGTTTATTTTAATATTATAAATAATCTAATTAAGTAGTCCTAGGTAGCTATTAATCTAATATTTATATAATATATCTTATATATCCTTTGCTTTTTATTATTTAGGGTTAAGAAAGTATACTACTTAAAATAATATTATAATATTAATAATATAAATTATAGGTTTATATTACAATTAACCTTGTAAGCTTTAAAATAAGGGGTAATAATAGGGCACTCTATATACCCTTATCTAATTTAAATAAAGTCTTATAAACTAGAGATTAAATAATATATTAAATATTTAATCTCTCTTAATACTTAATCCCCTATTCTTATCTTATTTTTTACCTTCCTTTTATATTTCTATAATTATATTCTAATTTCCCTTTATCTTTCTACTAAAGAAAATAAAAGGAAATTGCAGGGAAATTAAGGTCCTTATAATATAATATCTATTCCTCTTCCTGGGAAAATTATAGTTAAGTTATAATAATACTTTAGCCAAAGGACTTTACTATTCTTTTAATAGAAAGTATCTATTTCTTTGTAATTTTACCTTAGCTTACTCTAAGAGGAAATATTAAGGAAAAGGTAGTATATATATATATCTCTAGCTATAATAAGAAAGATAAATTCTATATTCTACCTAGTCCTAATTAGTACTAGTGCAAGGTTTATTCTTATCTTATTAATAGATTTATATAATCTCTAATTCTCTGTGGTAAGTAATACTAGCCTTTATTTATAATAAAATCCCTATAATAAAAAAATAATAATGCCTTTGTTATTGCTTATATAGGTAATCCTTTAGTTAGTTATAATAAGGTTAGATATTACTAGGGATTTAGTTAGACTTGAGATTTCTAGGGTTATAGGGTTATTAAGCAAAATCATAGCTTATACTAAAATATATAGACCTAAGGTTATAATTATAATTAGGTATATTAGTTATATTATATTACTTTCTATAGATAAAGGAGAAATAAGGCAATTAAGGATAAAATAGTATAGATATATAGTAATAAGTAAATAAAGAGAAGAAAGACTATAAATTAAGAATTCTTTTTAGCTATTTAATATATACTAGAGAGCAAGCTAGGGCTAGCCCTTTTTATATAAAAGGTATATACTAAGTAATTATAGTAGGTTAATCTTTGGTTTAATATTAAGCTATACCTAGAGGTAAGAGCTATTAGTAGGATAATTATAAGGCTATTTATAGCCTTAGAAGTAAGAGTTACTAAGGAAAATTAAATATAATTCTAAAAGTAAAAATAATAAGTAAAGAGTAAAGATTATTAGGGTATACTTAATAAACTAGTGAAATTAAGGTAATATATAAGTACTAAGAGTAAGAATAATATTAATATATAATTAATATAAAGGAAAAAGCAAAATATAAAAATATAAATAATTATAATAATAATAAATTATTATTAAGGTAAGATAAGAATCTATATTTTACTAGTACTCTTTAAAGTAAGATTAGATTATTAATTATAATATTATTAATTATAGTAATTATATTTAATTAGTAAGATTTCCTCCTAATAGAGTAGGACTTAAAGATAGCTTACTAAGAGTAACTAGTAGTTAGACTAAAGAAGGGGGAGCTTCTATAGCTAGTATAATATTCCTATTAATATTGCTCTATTCTAGGGCGCCTAGTTTATTACTTATAAGGGTAATAAGTTATCTATTTATAGGGTAAATAGCTTAGTAGGTACTTATTTATAAGCTAATAGTACTTTATAGAATAATAGGTTATAAAGTATATTCTCTATTATTAGGGTAAGCAAAGTATTATTTAATAAATCATTCTATTAATTATATATTAGCCTAACTATAGGCATTAAAGGTAACTATCTTAGTATAAAAAAAGGGCCCTAGGGTATTAGCTTAGTATATTAGGGTATATTTATAGGAAGTATTAATTAAATTAATTATATAATTATTTTCTTTATTAGGGATATAAATATTATAATTAAAGTATAGGACTATTAACTAGCTAATACTAATAAGCTATAAAGTATATAAAAAGATAATATTTAGGTAAATATTTTTCTAATATTAAGTATAGAAATATATAATAAAGCCTATATATTCTTTATTACCTAAGATAGTATATTTATTATAAATAACTATTACCTAGATATATTAAAACTTATCTCCTTTAGTTTCTATAGTATAATTAATAATTATAGGATATACTTTAATATTTATAGTAAGGACTTCTTAGACCCTTAGTAGTACTATAATAGTATATTTAGGTATAGGTATAAAGATACTATCTATCTTATGCTTCCTAGTAATAGCTATAATAAAGAGCAAGTTCTCTAGGGCCCTAGTTAATATAGATAGGGTTAAACTTAAATAGAATAGGATAGGAGTATTATTTACTTCTTATTAGGAAGTAATAGGTATAGTGCCTTATAAGGCTAAGCCTATAGTATCTTAGATATTTTTATTTTCTAGGTATTAAGTATAGGTCTAATCTAGGAACTTTTTAGCTTAAGTAAATCTACTTATAGTATTATAAATTATTATTATATCTTCCTAAGTATATAGAAAATTTTCCTAAGTATCTTTATAAAGCTTTTAGAGGGACTTAGCTAGGATACTAAGTAATTTCACTATATTAGTAATAATTCTAGCTAGGTTAGTAAAGTCTAGCTATCTCTTGCTATTTATATAGTAAAGGGCTAATAAAAAGTCCTTTTTTACTTAATCTTTATAAATCTTAAAATATATATATTATTAGCTAGTTAAGAGTATAGCTCTAGTAATAGTAAAGTAATAAGTATATTAAGGGGTAAAGATATACTTTCTAAATTGGTTATAGGTAGGTATATTAGTAATTATAGTATATAAGATTATAATAATAATATTATTTTTATTAGAGAAAATATTAACTTTTTTAATAAATAAGGCTATTTTAATATTAAGGTCTTATTTTTATATTAAATATAAGGTAGAAAAGGTATAGTTATTTTACTAAGGAGTAATTTAAAGTATAAAAAGGGTATCTTTAGTGGTAAGGTAGTATATAAGCTAGCTAGTTAATAAATATAGATTATTAGGTATATAATAATAATAGATCTAGTATTCCTTATTAATATAGCTATCTATAGAATTAAATCTAATATCTTTTATATATTATTAGTATAATTAATATAAAGCTAGGAAGTTATATATTTAGTATAAGAAATATTTGCTTTTTCTATTAATAAGAATACTATTTTTATTACTATAAAGTTCTAATACTTATTAGTATTTGGAAAAGTTAAGCTTTTATTAATATAATTTTAATAGTTTATAAAAGGTAGTATAATAATTAAGATCTTTAGATAGGTACTTATTAGAAGAGGGATTAATATAAAATGGTCCTAAGTTAGGTATAATTAAAAGGATTATAATAGGAATAATATTAATAGTTAAGATTAGTTCTTACTAGGTAAAAAGTAAGTAAAATATTATTATTTACTTAGGCTCCTAGGGTAATTAATTAGGGCATATAACTATGTTTACCTAGTGCTAGCTTAGCTTGGTTACCCTATTATTTCCGAAGCTAGGGCTATTATAATGCTTAAATAGTGCCTTAATATAGCCTAGATTTCCCCTTATAATAATATACTTTTTCTTCTTAGGGTTTAAATATATCTTTTAGTAAGTATAGCCTAAGCTATATCTTAGGTAATATAACTAGTATTTATCTTATTAGTTAGTAATAAGAGGTTAGTAAAGAAATATGGTTTATTAGTAGTGCTTTTTTATAGTTTTTATAGGATAGTAAAACTAAGGGGAAATATATAATAAGGTATTATTTTCTTATATATAGATAGTAAGGCTATCCTAGGGATAATATTTAGTGTCCCTTGTTCTTTTTATTAGTTTTATTATTACCTTATCTAGTAGATAATCTTCTTATTTAGGGTTAATCCTATTGATCCTTTCTTATAATTTGGAGTTTCCTTGCTAGTTTTGTTTTTTTCTATTAAATACTTATTTATTGGTTAGGATTCCTTTCTTAGCTATTCTTTGCCTCTTTTTACTAGTTTATTGATTATTATAGAGGTACTTTCCTTATTATTAGGCTAGATATTAGGTCCTTTTTCCCTAGTTTAGGAAGATAATAATAATCCTTTATTATTTTATTTTAATTAATTTATTAATTTCTTATATTTATAGAGTTTTTTATAGAACTTAGTAATACTTTTAATAGTATTAATTGCTTTTTAATTAATTTAAATATTAAAATTACTAGGGTATTCTTTCTATATAATAGTATATTTATATATTTTATAGCCTTCTCTTTTAGTTATATAGTAGTCTAATATTCTATCTAGCTCCTAGTATTAATACTTATCCCTTTATTACCCTAATTATATTTCCTTTATATTAACTAGGCCTAGATAGTATTCTAAGGGAGTAGCCTAGGAAAAGTAAATTACTAAAATAACTAAGTAGATATTTATATTATTCTTTATTTCTAGTTTATATATTAAATAGCCTATTCTTTCTAGTACTTAGTATAGACCTATATATTTTTTCTTAAGTTTAGGAACTTAGTTATCTATAATAAAGTATCTATTATTAGTTAGTTCTAGCTAAACCTAGTCTTCTACCTTAAATTCCACTGGGCAATGTTTTTTATTATATTTTTTCTTTATAGCTACTTATAATTAGGCAATAGAAAGGCGAGCTTAGTTATAGAGTATTTGCTAGTTAAGTAGATTATTAGTAGCTCTAATATATCTTAGCCTATTATCTATTCTTTAATTAATTACTATTTTATTAAGAGATATTTTAATAATATCTAAGTAAAAGTTATTAAGGCTAAATTATAAGGGTATTAATACCTTTACCTAGGAAGTAGTTAGATAATCTACTATAAAATAATATAATACCACTTTTATAGTCTAATTATATTATTTAGATAGTCTATCTATTTATAGATAATATATAGTAAAGAATATTAGTTTTATACCTAGGCATTTCTATAGCTTAGTTTATAGTTCTAAGGTAAATTTCTAGTCTTTATTTAAAATAATTTATTTAGGGATATCCTAGTTATTCCTTAGTAATTCCTAATAAAGAGCTTAAGCTTAGTCCTTAGTAGTATATTTAGAGTTACTAGGGATTAATAGGTATATTTTTAAATATTTATATATTATTATTATAAGGGTATTAAAATATAATTAGGCTAGGTTATACTATAGCTTATTAGTTAAGAGGACTAAAGGTAAGTTAGTAATAAAATCTATTACTATAGTATAGAAAGGTATTAAGGGTAATTATATAGGCATTAAATCACCTAGCAGATATTAGTAGCTGGATTTATTCCTATTATAAGTATTATATTTATCTATATATTTCTAGATAAAAAAGCTAAGATTATTTACTATATAGCTAGTAGCTATCTCTATATAGATCTAGGTATAATTTTGGTAAAATTTCTATAAATAAACCTTTTTTATAATATCTTTAGTAATACCTTTAGGGAGATAGAGTCTTTATTAATTACTAGGTTCTACTAAGTATAGTAAACTATTTATTCTTTTAAATAGTAATCCTTTTAGGATATTTTAGTCTCCTAATTAGTCTAGTATTTTAATCTATCTAGGGTATTTATAATACTTCTTTTTAATTTTATCCAGGAATTTAGGTTCTACTAAGGATTCTATATAGTATAGGTATATATCTCTTTTATATTTTCCTTCCTAGAGTTAGTTTAGTTCTCCTTTAAGCTAAGCTTTTTCTTTTATAATATCTATTAGTAGCCTAAAAAGGCTGTTTACTATATAGTTAGTAATTCCTAGGATATATTATATATATAATAAGTACTAGCTAAAATATTATAATATAATTATTAGCCTCTTATTACTTTTAGTATTTAAGGTAAAAGTAAACTTAAGGTTAACTATAGAATATAATACTATATAATTAGTTAGTATATAAATAGGTTTACCTTTAGTTAAGTATAGCTAAGTTCTTAGTTTCCTATAGGCTTATATAAGTCTAGATATTTCTAATTTTATTAGCTAGTACCTCTTTTTAGTATTTCTTAAGGTTTAGCTAATATAGAGTATTAGTTGCTTTATATTGGCTATAGGAACTAATTAGCTATCCTATAGATAGGTCTTATCTAGGTAATATAATACTACTTCTATTCCTCCTCCTAAGGAGTCTATTTCTAGAAAGATAGTTTAATCTAGGTTAAAGTAGAATAATATTATAGGGCTAGTTATTATATTCTGAATATCTTTAAAATAGGATTTTTCCTTGTTAATTAGATTAAAGGTAGTTTTGCTAATATATAATATATATTATAAACCGGTTCTTAGTCTATTGCTCTTGTGTTTTTCTGCTAATATCTCTATTTTCTTTTTCTATAAAGAATTAATATATTTAGTAAAGTTTTTTATTAGGTAGTATAACTATCTTACTATACTAATCTATTTTTCTAGGTCCTTAAGATTACTAGGAAAAGGGATACTACTTAGAGTAAATACTTAAGATTTTATATTAGTAAGTCTTAGTCTATTTATATAAAACCTAAGAAGCTTAATTAATAAGAATTCTATAAAGGATTTTTCTAGAGATAAAATAATACTTAGTTCTAAGAATATATTAAATATAGTATATATATATCTTAGATACCCTTTCTATATCTTAGAGAAGATAATAATATTATTAATAAAGGCTTAGGTATAGTCTTAGTATAATTAGAGGACTTTATCTATAAAATATTAGATATATACTAGTAAATTCTAGAACCCTATAAGGGCTATCTTTAAGTATTCTAGTCCTTAATAGCTAATTACTATAAAGTAGTTATAATATTCTTAGTATACTAGGAACTAGTAAAAGAAGCTTTAGGCATTTATTATAGTAAATTAGTTCTTATTTCTAAGGTATTATATTATATTCTTTTGTAAGGGCAAGGGGTATATATCTAGTATAATTACTGTATTAAGGGTATATAAATTTACTATTACTTTTCCCTTTTTCTTGCTATTTACTAATTTCTAGACTATAAATACTAAGCTAGTAAAAGGTATAGGTTTATTTACCTATTCTATTTAGTTCTATTTATAAAGGCTATTAAATATTTTATTAAGAAACTATTTACTTTTTAAGCTTAAGGGATATAGTTTTAAGCCTAATTTTTTCTTATGCTAGGTCTTAATAAAAGGGATATATATTTAGTTTTTAGTTATTACCTTAATTAGGAATATATTTTCCTATAAATCCTTATATTTCTCTATTAGTTCCTATAGTTAGTTAGCTAAACCTAGTAAGTAATCTACTAAGTAAGCACTACTACTTATAATATAGCTAGATATATTCTTAGGTCTAGCTAATCCTAATTTAGCACTTTAATCTACTCCTTATTATTAAATATTTATCTCTAGTTTCTAGTTATCTTCCTTCTTATTATTAAAAAGAGATAGTCTCTTAAGGTTTTTAATAAAGAGGGTATAGTTCTTAGGTATTTCCCGGAGAAGTTCCTAGTCTATTTTTTTGATAGATAAGTCTAATAAGAGGGGGGTAATAATACTAAGTATTTACCCCTTTTTAACCTTTATATCCTACTAAATATAATTTATAATAAATATTCTATCCACTTTATAAGTAAGAGTAGCTATAGGCTTTTTTCCTTAGGGGGAGAAAAGATAGTCTTATTTTTTTTTATATTATATAGCTTAGGCTATAATATACCTTTTATTATATATAGGTATAGTATAATTATCTTTTGCCTTAACCTTAATTTCCTTAGGTAGAGATTATTTATATAGAATACTAAGAAGTAATATTTCTTTAGTTCCTCCTATTCTAACTTTATTAGTAAATAAAAGAATATTAGCCTTATTCTTTACTAATTAATCTATACCTAGTAATAAAGAAATAAGTAGATCCTTAATTACCTAAGCTTTAACTAGTAATCTTACTATAATAGGGTCCCTATCTTAGGTTCCTAGTAAGTAAATAGTAAAATTAGATTATCTTTTTACCTTCTAAGTTTTAATCCCTTAAAGAGTTCTAATAATAAAATAATTTACTTTTATATCTATTATATACTCTAGTATAGATTCTTTAACTAAATAGCAATCTACCCTAGTATTAGAGTATACTTCCTTAAGCTATTTATAGTCTTTATATTTTATTACCTATATCTTTATATAATTATAAGGAGTAAGTATATAAAGATTTATTTTATTATCTAGAGGTTTAGTTTCTAGGATTTTAATAAGTAGTTTAGCTAAGGTTCTTTTAAGTTTCCTAATTTTATCTAGGTAATATATTAGTAAAATCTTAGTAAGATCTAAGACTAAAAGGGTATTTTTAATTAATAGTTTCTTTTTAATTATCTTATTAATTAGTCCAAAGAAATTATTTTCTTTATCTTAATTATTTTTATTTTTATTATCTTTCTTTTATTTATTATTAGCTAAGTCCTTAGTTTTATTATTCTTTTTATCCTAAAAGAGTTTAAATTATTTTAATATTTCTTAAGTAAAATATATTCTATTATCTTTATTAGGTTCTTACTTAGTTATAAGATTATAAGCTTATAAATTTATTAAAATTTATCCTTTATTATTTAAGGGTATATTATTATATAGGGAATAGATTAATATTAGCTATTATTTACTCCTAGGTAGTTATAGGAGATTTCCTCCAAAAGATACTAAGTTCTTACTTAAGGTTTCTATACTAGGTTAGTATTAGTATTAAGATTACCTAGTTTAGGGTACTAGGTTTTAGTTATTCTAATTATACTAGCCCTTTTACTAGATAGCTAATTATTAGTTCCTAGGTAATTAATTAAAACTTATATTCTTATTATTTTAATATCCTAAGTTATTAGATAAATTAGTATTTTTAGAAAAAGGCTTATTATAATAGGAGGAGCTATTATAGCTAGATAGCTTGGTAGCTTTATTCTAAATAGTGCCCTTATTTCCCTTAGGTTAAGCTTCTCTATTAAGCCTTTTTCCTATATTCTTTTATAACCTAATAATCATCTTAGCTTATACTATAGATATCTTATTTTTATACCTATCCTACTATTATTCTAAGGTCTTATTTTTCATAGGATATAGAAAGATAATAGCTAGTTAGGGGTCTAATTTTCTATATACTTTTTATAGTAAATTCTCTATAAAGAGATATACTTTTAAAGCCCTTTCTTTGAAGATAGCTAGCTAGTTAGGGAAGGACTATTTTTGTCTTATCTTATAAAGAGTATAATATAATTCTTTAAAGACTTACTAGGTAATTTCTAAGCAAAGGGAGAATTTCTTATATAGTACCTTAGTCTATAGGTCTAGATTATTATAATTTCTTAGTTTTACTTTAGTTTTTTTATCTAGAGATTTATATTATATACTAGCCCTTTCTTTAAATAATAATAGTATTTTAAAGGAAAGTATATATTTATACTTTATACCTTAGCTAATATAAAGTTTTAATATATTAATAAATCTATTTATTATTATCTATATTATTATATTATTTTCCTTAATAAAGTTATAGAAAATAACTTTATTATTAGTAATTAAATAAAACTTTCCTACTTTCTTAGTATAAAACTAAGCTATCCTAGGATAATTATTACTATTATTTTATAGGATAATATCTAAAGCTACCCTTAGTTAGTCCTAGGTTATTAGGTTATTTCCCTATAGGAATTTAAGTATAATAAGCTAATTTCCTTTATTAATTAAAGGGTTTAGTAGATTATCTTTTAATAGATTATTAATTAGAAGATTTCCTTCTATTGGATTTTTAGGAGGAGGGTTCCCTTCTATTATATTAACTAAGGGAAGGTTTCTACCTAGTAGATTACTAATAATAATAATAATCTAATTTTCTCTTTTAGTACTTAATTATATAAAGGGAGTAGAGCTTACCAGATCCCTATTATCTACTATATTAATAAGGGCTATAAAGGGGTCTTCTAGTAATTTTACTAGCTTATTTATAAAGAAGTTTCTATTTCTTACTAAGATTATTTATATACTAGTAAAGCATCTTTAGTTTAGGCTTAGATTAAGGATATACCTTAGAGTTTATAGCCCTTATAAGATTGCTAAGAGTCTTTTAAGATTAACTAAAAAACCTCCTAATCCCTTAGTAAGGGACAAAAGGTCTTCTCTTTATAATTAAACTCTATAAATACCTTCTTCTAGGTCCTAGTCTATTATTACTACTTAAGAGTATAAATTATTATATAGCTAAATAAACTTAGGAAAGTATTTCCACTTATTTAATACTTAATAATACTAAGCTATTATATCTATTAGCCTAAGGATACTATTAGTATATTTATAATAAAATACTTTAATAATCTTAGCTAAGTATAAATACTTTTGCCCTTATTAAGCTAGAAAGCTAATTACTAATTATTCTATTTCTTAGTTTTACCTTTTAAGGTATAATTCCTTTAAGTCCTTTTCTATAAAAAAAGACTAAACTTCTAAGTTATTCTATAGTAATAGTAATAATCTACTTCTAAGGTAAAGGTCTAGATTTATAGAGGGACTTCTAGGAAGAGTAAAGAGAAGTAATAAGTAATTATTATTATTTATTGCAATTAACCTTATAAGCTCTAAAATAAGGGGTAATAATAGGGTACTTTATATACTCTTATTTAATTTAAATAAAGTCTTATAAACTAAAGATTAAATAGTATATTAAATATCTAATCTCTTTTAATACTTAATTCCTTATTCTTATTCTATTCTTTACCTTTCTTTTATATTTTTATAATTATATTCTAATTCCCTTTTATTTTTCTACTAAAGAAAGTAAGGGGAAATTGCAGGGAAATTAAGGTCCTTATAATATAATATTTATTCCTCTTCCTAGGGAAATTATAGTTAAGTTATAGTAATACTTTAGCTAAAGAACCTTATTATCCCTTTAATAGAAAGTATCTATTTCTTTATAATTTTACCTTAGCTTACCCTAAGGGGAAATATTAGGGAAAAGGTAATATATATATATATCTCTAGCTATAATAGGAAAGATGGATTCTATATCCTACCTAGTCCTAATTAGTATTAGTGCAGGGTCTATCCTTATCTTATTAATAGATCTATATAACCTTTGATTCTCTATGGTAGGTAATACTAGCCTTTATTTATAATAGTTTATTATTAATTTATATAATATTAATGATAATCTTATAGTTAAACTTATAATTATCCTTTAGTATAAAGTAAAATCTACTTAAGGCTTTACTATTTATTTAATAATAATAGTATACTTTAGTAAGTTTCTTTAATACTTTTAAATTAAACTCCTAATTTACTTATTTAAATATCTTCTTTAAATAATTAATTAATAAATACCTAAATTAATAGTATATTTAATATAGCTTAGACTCTATAAGGTAGAATACAATAGTTTTTTCTGTATTAATAATCTACTATAAATATCCTTATTATCTAATTATAAGAACTTTAATATCTCCCTTAATAAATATATTCCTTAGATTATTAAGTTTAATACCTATTTAATCTATATTATTAATAAATAATAGGAAAAAGGTATATATTAGGACTAATTAGAAGTTAATAATACTAAGGATTATAAATATAATTATTATACTATTTAATATTATTAAGCCCTTGCTAAATTTAATCTTATAGTCTCTAGTTTTACTAATTAATAATAAGGGGATTAATTTTCTTAGTACTTATACCTAGGAAAAGCTAGTAGTTAATATACTAATTGCTTCTATATTAAGGATAATCCCTTAGAATACTTTATAATTATATTAATCTTTAGTAAAGTATACCTTATTCTTTACTTCCTTAGTCTAAGGGTCTTTCTTTATAAAAATATAGATAAATACTTAGTTATAAAGAATAATAATTATATTTTTATTATTTAATTTATAGGTCTTAAAGAATTATTTAATCCTATTTATTATAATAATAAAATTTATAATATACTATAGATTCTCTAGTTCTCTATTAGAGTTATTATTATTATCTCTAAGCTATTCTATTTCTTAGATAATATCTTCTATTTACTAATTAATATTATTATTATTCTCTTCTTTATATATTATTAAGAAGGTTTAATAGGTATTATTTAATAGTTTTACTTTATAACCTTATATATTAAACTATTTCTATTTTAATTATTAATACTCTCTTTTAGAATACCTAGTTAACTAATATCCTTATTAATAGTATATAAAATATTACTATTATCTTTATTATTAATAGTTATTCTATCTAAACACTCTTTTCCTATAATATTATTTATTTTAAGTAAATTTATAATTAATAAAAAATACTATATTACTTATTTTATTATTATTTACTATCTTTAATAATATTTAAACATTACTAACTAGTCCTTTAAATATACCTATATATTTATATTAAGCTATATTACACTCTATAATACTATTAATAAATAATAGGAAGATCTAGTAAAATTCCTTCTTATTCTCTTTACTACTATAGATCCTATAATAAATCTATTAAATATCCTAAACAAGTATCTCAAAGTTCTTAAGCAATAATTTATCCTAATATTTCTAGATAAGGTTCTTTAATATTATTATCTAGAGATTATTTTAATAAGCCTAGATAATCTTTTCTATTTTAAAATAGTTTTAAATCTTCTTATATAGTATTTTATATAAATATCCTTTTTAAGTAAATAAAATAATATAATAATCTTATATCTTTCTAATAAATATAATTAATAATACTTTAGTATATTCTTTAATTAATATAATAATTTATTTATATTTATCTTTAAAGAGGGCAATCTTAATTAACTAAAAGTTATATTATTTATTATTATACTAGTTCTTATTTATATAGATCTTATTTAGTTTTATTATCTTCTTTATAATACTTTTATTAGTTATACTAATAAAGGTATTATATTACTTAGTACTTATTAGTATAATAGGTAACTTTATATATAAAGATATTATTACTAGGATAGGTATAATAACTATAAACTCTCTTAGTATTTCTATTAATACTTAGAAAGTATTTTATTATAAAAGTAATTAAGTATTATATTATATTAGCTATATATTTATCTTAAAATTTAAAAGATTAACTAAATTAACTACTACTCTTAATCTATCCTTTAAAATCTTTACTCCTTTATTAAAAAAAGTATTTTATAGCTCTTTAATAATTACTATAATTTCTTTCTTAAATATTACTTCTTTTTATCTATTAAAATTATCTTAAAATACTTTAATTATTTTATTATTATAATCCTTAGAGTCCTTATAGGAGTAGATTATATAAATAAGGTAATTATTAACTTATATCTCTATAAAATTTAAGGGATCCTCTTTTAATAAATCTACTTTCTTTTAGTTAATAATTAGAAGAGAATTATATTTTATAATCTATTTAAAAAGGTCTTATTTAATCTTTTCTTAATTAAAATTAATAATAATTCTAAGTATATTCTCTTCTTTAGATATCTTAATAATTTTATTATAATATTCTTTTTTTTTTTTTTTTTTTTTTTTTTTTAAAAAAAAAAAAATTTTTATTAATTATTAATATAAAATAAATTAAAAAAAAAAAAAAAAATTTTTTTTTTTATATTTTTTTTTTTTTTATATGAGTAATATGGAGCTTGATTTTCGATTTTTTTTATTTAATAATTAACCACATAAAAAACCCCACACGCAAAAAAAAAATAATTTAAAATATT
>JAHVYB010000273.1:0-48329 GCA_020623695.1 Calonectria henricotiae
GGTGTGGGTGGTGTGTTGGGTGGATTGGTGGGGTGGTGAGTGGGTGGGTGTGTGGGGTGCGGTGGGGGTGGGGCTGGGGGTTTGTGAGTTGGTAGGCGTGGTGGTGGGTGGGTGATTGTGTGCGTGACGGCGCGGGTGGGCTGGTGGCGTGTTGTAGATCCGGCGAGTGTTACATAACCGCCGGGGGGGGGGGGGGGGGGGGGCGGGCGGGGGGGGGGGGGGGGGGTGGGGGGGGGGGGGGGTACACCCATGTGGAGCATGATTTCATGGGCCAAGTCTGTCCTGGTCTGTTTTCATGATGATCGACGTCGCCAGGGCTCTGACAATTGAATTTTCAATATGGGAGGGAAGGTAACAACATAGCTTGGTTTAAATATAACGTCCGAGGCTGTTGGACGATAGGAACTTGCTGGAAAGACCGAGCGAGCCTTGCTGTTTTGAGGCTGTAGGGAAAAGAGACAAATGTACGAAGATCGATCTCGGGTGATACGGTGAGAATAAGCGAGGGGTTCGGGAGGGCTAATTGGAATTGGATGCCTGGAGGATCATGGCAACCAATAAAATATAGAAAAAAAAAGGTAATGAGTGAATGAATAAATAACGTAAATAGTATAAATTAAGGTTACATATGTTAAATATGGTTTAGGTAGAAGCGATTTTAGTCCATTCGCTTCCTTCTCCTTGTGAGAATGACATGAACATACATTTACGATGAAAGAGCTAGGGAGGAAACCCCGCAGCCAAGATTGTGAACAAAATCAAAGTTACTGCCAGATAATTTTGCCAAACTCATCTTGAGTTGTTGCTTGGCTATTCATGTTTGCTGGGGAGGGGGTATGGGAATGACGCCCAGGTTCTCTTGATTGTGTTCATACCCATGCTAGGGATCTTCACGTAGTGGATAATTGAACCTTGTGAACATGACCTTTCCCCCCTGTTGTTAGTGCCAAATATGAAACGTGCACAGAGACAATGACGGCGCAATTTTACATTGGAGGGATTAAAATTTCAATCAACTTGAAACCTGACACACCAGGCACTCACTAGGTGAGTGTGAGGCCTTGTTTTAGAACTATATTCATTAATAGTCTGTATCAATCAATCAACCAACCCAACTATTTAAGCTTGCCATACGAGTCTTTGATCTACCCGCCAGATCCTTCGCCAAATCGGCAACGGTCAAGAGCGTTTCATCCAATCTCCACCCTTCCTTTTCCATGAAACCCGGGAAGCCATCTTCTCCCATTCCTGCGAAACCCATACTCAACCATGGCAATAACCCAGGGAGCCAGGGCCCGCCGGTGCCAAGAACCAAATGCTAATCATGCTATCATTAAAAAAGCGATGCGTCCTATCCCTTGAAAAAAAAAAAATACTGGATCCCTCAAATGGACCCAAGGTGAAATCTGTCTGCTACGCGCCCTTGTAAAGGTTGGAGCGCCCGTTCCCGAATCCCGCGTTTATTGAAGATCATCCGAACGGCTAGATCCCTTGCGAGTAAAAATGTGAAATGTGCTGTACATAATATCCATATACAATCGTAAAGATATAAGCCAAATGACCAATATCAATCGGTATTGTTATTGAGATGGTGTCTCTTTGTGGTGAGGTTTCCAAAATTGCATCATGCGGCTTAGTCGCCTCGCGCGGCTGCCTTTGGCCTTCTTGGTAATAGGCTCGCTGTCCATTCTGACTTCCATCGAAAGTTTGCTGCGCTCACCATGAGAGCTACTAATGAGACGACTCAGACTGGCCAAGCTGGACCGGCGCCGCCCGTAGGCAGCTGAGGAGACAGAGACAGGCCGAGGCTCACGCATCATGGGCTGAGACATCCGCTGGCCCGGAATAAACATGCTGTCACGGGTCATGGTCGAGTTGCTCGAGGTCAGAGAGGGGATATCGTAATCCATCGAAATTCGGACTTCGGGTCCCGGCTCTCCCATCAACAGGAGCGACTGAAAATTGTTTTCATCTGCAATGGATGAAGGTGCTGTTGATATGTGCTGAACATCCACCGACATTGGAGACCGAGGCGAAGGAAAAGATGACGCGTGACTGATTGCGTAAGGGCTGTTCGGTGCTTGTGGAGGGGCAGGAACGTGAGTAGGCCCAATGTCCACGGGAGCCAAGTCGTTATTGTCAGAAAATCGTCGCAGAGAGGGTGAGCCAGACTCAGAATCAGCACGATCGACGAACATGTTTGGCGATCGGAAAATGACGCTGGGCATCTCCTCGATGATTACGCTATCATGCAGAGAAGACCTTGATCGCTGGGCTCGAATTGAGCCGACAGTGGTTTGTTCCTTGTCACTCAAGCTGGAGTTGGTGCGTCGCATGCTCTGAGATGAGCTGTGAATTGAACCCTTGTCTTGGATATCGAGCAGTGGGTCATTGACAATGGCAGCGGGCGGCGTGGCATCGCTGTCGGAATCATCCTCTATTCCTGTTCTGGCTGCAGCAGATTTAGACTTGTCATCGTCCTCCTCCTCTTCTTCGAATACATCGGCCATAGTCGAACTGCTGTTGAAACGGTGGATAGCCGACCTACCAGGGTCGAAAGGGGGCAGGTCTGGTGCAGACTCGGCCCGTCGATGGTAATGCATACCGGGGCCACTGAAGCCCTTCATTCCCTGGGCGCTGTGAAGATGTCTTTTGCTTGTAACGTTACCCGCAGCTCGTTGTGCTGCCTCCCACTCTGGATTCAATGGGAGAGGTGTATTAAACGGGCCGAGAGCAGCATCAAGATCAATCATGGGATAAGCTGATTCCTCCTCCGAGCGCTTCTTTGGTTCTTCCTTGGGGGAATCGGCGGATTTTGTGACTGTCACGGTCGGCATGGGTGAGTGTTCGAGTAGTTCTGGATCTTCCATCAAAATATCCTCATCCTCGTCGTAGTCGTGGGAGACGATAGCAGCAGGCGGAGTAGAAGGTCGGTCAACGTCCGCTTTCGACTTCTTGCCGTGACCCTTGGGCTTCTTTGGCAAGATAGCGCCAGCCCAGCCCTTTACCTTCTTCTTTTTGTTTTTCTTCCCTGCTTTCTTGGACTTGGCAGAAACTACGACAGGAACTTCGTATGCTGATTCAGAACCGTGCTCAGATGATCCCTTGGCAACCGAGTCAGAGGAACTGGAGCTATGAGGTCTTGTCTTGATGGGCAATGAGCTTGCACTCGAGGTCTCTCGAGTAAAAAAGGACCATCGCTTGGGGGTTTTGTTTGGGCTAGGTTCCGCGGATTCCGTTTTGGAAGCCTCAGCCAGGTGAATGAGGGTAGGAATCGAGTTACGGCGCCTGGGCTCAGTATTCATGCTTGTGAGATCTTGTGTTCGCTCAAGAATCGCGCCGGCGGTACTAGGCCTTGACTCAGAGGGATCACGAGTCGAGGTTCTAGACAGCGGTACTTCCTCAACAGGGGCTGGGCTACTTCTACCACTGGCAACAGCCCCCGAGAGAACAGAAGAAATACTGCCAGAGATAGCATGTCCTGGTCGGACTGTCATGGTGCTGGATGTTTCGGTAGAAATCAGAGACAACGGCCTCGGAATGAACTCTAAGGTATCGGAAAATCCAACTCGAGCCTTGTTACCAGGCTTGTTTTGCTTCGGGCTACATTCTGGAGAGGAGCGTGGTGATGGCTTCGGCGCGTCCTCAGGTTCTGCAATGGGTTCTGATTCTGCAGGCTTCGGAGCCTCATTGGAGGGAGCGACGAGCTTCTCATCAGATGGTGTAAAGGTAGTGGGACTTGTGGGCGCACTACTGCCGCGATTGAGAGAAGAATCAAAAACGGGTGATTGGAGGATGGGCAAATCATTTGTGGAAATGGCACCCGAGATTCCACGCCGGTGCCCCCTTCGGGGAGGTTGTAACGTGGAAGTGTTGAACCCGCTTTCTGGTTTGGTTGGACTAGTGCTCATCACTGCAATAGAGTTGCCCTCACGGAGACGGCCACCAACAAACTCGCTACCACCACGTCGATGGCCGTGCCCGGCCGGACGATGCATGGAAGGACCATTCCGAGGAGAGATTTGGGGACTCAGAAGAAAAGTTGCGCGAGGATCTGCGGGAAGCGTGGCTCCAGGATTAAATGAAAAAGCTGGCAGAGCTGTTCTCGATGACCCATCGGCATTTTCATCGGATAGGCCAAATGGCCTGTTGGGGGACTCGATGGCAGACATTGGGCGTCTGCCGGCAGCTCGAGGCAGGCTTGGCGCGTCCGTTGAATACAGAGGCTGGGCGGGAAATACGAAGTGAGGATTCGGAGGAGGTAGACTTCCCCCGGGCGATTGTTCCGAAGTCAGAGAGTGGTCGGAGAGGGGGCCCATCGAGGCAGCCAGGTGGTCCGGGTTGCCATCAAATGCCGGACTTGCTGTCGGTCGCATGAATGGCTCAGGACCAACTGTAGTTGCCATCATATTTCCTAGCCGCGCAGCGGCAACAGAGCGATGGGTAATTAGGCGATTTGAGGGATCATAGGAGAATCGAGGCGGGGTTTCGAGATAGTTAGACAATCGCTTGATTATTCGTCTGTGCAAGCGTAGTCAAACTCGTTGGTCGTTGGCGCGGGTTTTCCAAAGCGACGGGCACAGATAGTTGGATGAAATTCTGAACCGAAAGTACTGATTAGTCTGCTGCTCAATCGGACAGGCGAAGGTGTAAAAGCGATGACACGGATTGAAACTGATGCAAGAGGGTTGCTGAGGAGCGAGACTGGAGGACGGACCAGGCGAGAAATGCTTTGACACGGCGCGCTGTGAAGTCGCTGGGTAGGGCGGAACAAGTCTAGTCGGTAGAATGATTAAATTGAAGAAAAGGAGTGGACGGCCAAGACCAGCGCAGCTCTATGGGGAAGAGAGCGTCTGGAATCGCACCAAAATAGAAGTATGACGCTCGCTGGAGGCGGCGATGGAAGAATGAAATGGGGAAGAAGGAGGAGGAGGCAAGTCCTTTTTGGGAGGATGAACGAGGAAGAAAGACGGGGACAGACGGAGACAGACGGAGACGGAAGCCAGACGGGGAAGGGGGGGGGGGTATGGGCGGTTTGAGATGGGGGATGGAGGGCAAAGGTAAAATGGGGACCAGACCGGGGGTTTTGGAGGGGGGGTTCAGCCACCCAATGCCCACTGCGAGCGAGAGACCAGGGCGCCAGAGCGCTGGCGCTCCACTGTGCCCACCGTGATCACTGCTGATGACCGAGGTACCTAAATAGTACGTACTGGAATAACCAGGTACCTCCCCGACCTGAGCCTGCGTGAGTACCTTGCATACGAACCTGGAACCCCTTCCCTCCAGTCAGGGCCAGTGCTTGGGGCTCGGGCTCTGGCTTTTACCACAACTTTCGCGGACCTTGATACCGAGCGCGAGAGACACTACTTTCACTCACATCATGTCCCCGTTGTTTTGTCTGACCTCTGATCGACCGGAGTCAAATTCAGCCCGACGCGGCCACGACACAGTGCCGCGTGCGGTTGGCCGGCGAAGTCACTCGTTAGACATTTCCTGCCGTTTTCGAGGCTTTGGTGGCCTTTGTCCTCCTGCCCTGGCTATTGTTAATCCGGAAAAAACAGCCAGCCAAACACCAGGGCCTCTCGACGGATGCGTGACAATCATTGGAGGACCGACCACTGCAGCCCACCCTGGTCGTGCAAGGTACGGTACCTGAATGCCTGGAGTGAGCATATTAGTACGGAGTACCTGAGGTATCGTGCGTGCTACTGCATGGCTCCCATCTTGTTCTGTCCAATCCCTAGTCATTCATCTGATCCCTTGCATCCTTGAGCCATCTGGCTCTTGGCCCTGTTGGCGCACTGTGTCTATCGCGGTGTCCGACTCGAGGCGTCTGGCGCGCTCCTGGACCTTCGCGACTGAGTCCCTTCACCCTCGATAGAAAATATCTGGAATCTTGTCCCTTAGGTAGCCAGCCACCTCTACACATACACCCCATAATCAAATCAATCCCCCCTTCCTCCCTTCCCCACTACCCACGATCGATAGATTAATCCTTCATTTGAATTCGGCATTGATTGGATTGGGCGTCTGTCAGTCAGTTTTGTGCCGCCTGCGCGTGCATGGAGAAAATAAGTGAGCGGAGCAGGGTTTGCGGGTGCAGTGCGCTGCCGCTCATTACCGTTGGTTTGTTGCCTGACGCAAGTCATGAGGATCCATATTAGAACGATGCCTCTAGCCCGAAAAAAACAAGAACTTTACCCATTGGCTCCATGCTTAGTCGGGACGGACGATCCGTGGTGCGTTGTCGGTGGTTCATGGTGGCCGCCATGCCGCCGTCGCCGCCGCAGCCGGTCGCCACTTCAGACACACACCAAAACGGGCTTCACGTACAATTTCCTCCGGATACAGCCATCCATAATCAGTACACAGCATCAAATGCTTAAAAAGATAGTGCTTGGAGGAACGCATGAGAATTTCAGAGCTAAGAACATCCTTTTAAAACTAGCTATTTGTTTTATTTTATCTTTGAGAACTTGATGCCTAAAGTCTTGTTTTCAGTCCCCCGCTTGAGAGACCAAGGGAAAGGAAGTGTGGTAGAGCTGGATTGATTTTGCAGTGAATAGAGCACATTGTTATTGTCCGTCTCATGTCTCATGTTTTCTGTCCTCCGCTTGCCTCCCCCCCACGAAAGTGCGCACACTGTGTTGGAACTGGGCAACCCCCCTACCTGCTGCTCTTGCGTCTCCCTGAACACTGGCTGTTCAACTTTTGGTCTTGCGATTCGCCCGCTGTTTCCTTAGGCCACCTACTACGCCTGCACCCGTCCTGACCCTGGCCCATGTCACCCCGGCGGTGGTGGACCTACACCCTGAAAGGCACTTGTGCATGCAGCAATACAGCGCAGTGATAGCGCAGGCATGTTGCAGCAGCGCCATCGACAGACAAACCAACCGAACTTGTCTCCAAGCGAGTCGGACGAAGCTGTCGATCCACGGCGCAGCCGTGGCAACAGCCTCTATCATCATATAGACTGTGGCCATGAAGATCTAAGTACATAAATGATCCGTCATCGTGCGCTATTGTAAATGGGTGGGGGGGGGGGGCGATGAATGAGACAGCTGAGAGACAGCGGAAGTGGTGACGGATGCGGCGGGCTGCACGATGTCGTGCTTCACTCATACCAGTTAGCTACCTTATACACGCATATTCGTGCATGTGCACAGCGCTCCTACACACGGCGTCCATTCACCACTTAGTCATGCTTGCACGGCTTGGTACAACGAACCTACAACGCAGTTGCAATTACAGCTGCAGTCGTAGAAGATAGATGGACAAATGTCGTCGTCACCTGAGTTCTACTCAAGAGCTGTTTCGTGGATAGCAATAGCGCCTGGCAGGGCCAGTACTAACAGAAGCAATGACAAGGAGCATGGTGCCTTTGGTCTTGAGCTACTTGCCAAGAACTGCACACGTCGGTCTGCACGCCAACGTTGGTTGACTCGAACATCGGATGAGTGAAAACAAAAACAAGGGGGAAACAGCTCTCCCGTCCCCATCCATTACGGACATCTCAAGCAAAACACAGTGCAGGCCCAAAGTCTATCAATGTCCAGCCGAGCCCAGTCTCTGGACTACCAGATGGTTCGGCGATTTATTGCTCTAGGGCCAGTACCTAGGCCGTCACATCTCCAATTTGGCGTCGTTAGATCTGGAACCGGCCCCCCTTGGAGCTGCCCTCCACCACTTTAGCTGGTCAGTGTCACCCACGCCGTGAGACATGGCTTGGGCGATTGACTCGGGGGCCCCAGAGCCAATGTAGACCACTCTACGCCACAAAGCCAGAGGACAGCGACCATGACATGGTGCTCGCGAAATGCTTCTTCCATTTTGCTTTTTCTTTTCGCTTCCCTTGATCCACCAGATCTATCTTGGATGAGTTGGCCTCGTTTTTGCGTCCC
The DNA here is from genome assembly GCA_020623695.1 of Calonectria henricotiae. Lineage (NCBI taxonomy): Eukaryota > Fungi > Ascomycota > Sordariomycetes > Hypocreales > Nectriaceae > Calonectria > Calonectria henricotiae. Next base: position 7,902 of record JAHVYB010000273.1, read on the forward strand.
ACTAATAGAGCCCAACCAAAGCCAAATCCACATGCTTGCGTTTCCATAGGCTTGCGTCCCAAGGGGAAAAAAAAAGAGAAGAAAATACACATGCATACACACGCATACATGCGACCAGCCGGCCAGCCCGAACCGATAGGGATAGTCGTTCCGTAAGGTGCGGGAAGAAGGCCTTGTTCTTAGCACAGCCTCCAGCTCTCGGTGACGATGGGAAGCCTCAGCCAAAATGAGTTGAGCCGGCCCATCCCAACACGAGTCCGCCAAAGTTCCCGTCATTCGTATAACTATGGTTTGGCTGCCACTCCCAACTCTCCCACCGTGCCGTACGTATTTGGCGCCTCTGACGGGACTAGGGCCCCAGCACCATTCCTTGTCGTTCGCCATGGCCCCTGGTAGACTTGATGATGACGATGCAGCAGATGACGGGTGCAGTCGGGCCCGGGTTTCTTAATCTGGTCTTGCACCTGAGTCTGTGCCGAGTTGGGAAACGGATTGATGCTCTCAGCCATGCCAAACGGCCGCGTGGATGTGATTGGTGCTCCGCTACCTGTCTCACAGCATGCAGTTGACAGATCTGTCATTCGAAAATGCTATGTTTCATTCGCCAACGACACCCTCACCAATTCAGGACCAAACCTCGACGCGATGTACGGTAAAGGGTAGCGGCGCCTCTCCCGCCCTTCGAGGCGGCTGCTTCTTTTGGACAAAGCTGCTTTTTTGTCCTTGGTCTCACCCAAATTGACCACCAGATGATCAGATCTGACGCCCGACGGAGCGGCGAGTTGGCGCACAGACGATAACACCCAGCTTGGCGCGTCGGTAATGTCGCTCAATCCAGGCCCCGAAGATAGCCATCAATCCTGACCCCAACGAGACACACTTTGGTTGCCTAGCCTAATGCTGAGATTCTTCCATGATTCTCCTCCCGCAATCGGTTGTCGTGGGGACTTAGGCACTCCCTCACGCTCACCCTGGCTCCTCTGTCCCTCGTGATGGCGTATTCGTGGGTCCTCCCATAGCATATCCCCACCCGCCCAGCCCCTTCAGGGATCCTCCTTCACCCGAGCTCCAAGTTTGTCTCGCTTGGTTCCACTATGGGCAAGGCAATTTCATCGTGTCCCAGTCACGATGAGAGGTAGAAATGCGGCCCGCGGCTTCGCTGTATAATTGTCAAGCTGCTATAACTACTGCAAGGCTTGCATCCGCGAATCACCTCTTCCAATTATAACTCAGACCTGCATATCATCCCGAGCCAATTTCACCACCCAATTATTGCTCTCATAATATTGGTCATTTACTCGGACATTTCACCTATGATGCCGTAATAAGCCAATCTGCCAGATAATTTGCGCTCCCTCTTTGTGCAATATCCGTGTATGTGCATTCCCCCCCCCTTGGCTGCCAAATCCAGATCCCGGAACTCTTAAATCTTTTGAGGAAGATCATGATGATTTGGTTTGGTGTCCATCTCGCGAAGCCACCAGCCGGTACAGACTAAGCATCCTTGGCGGCAAGAACATACCGCCGTATTAACTCAATGGATTCGGACTTCTTCGTGGGTCTCGATACCCCTGTTGGGACCAATCGCTTTCACCCAATGGGCGATCGATTTCTGCGTGGACCATTTGGCAAACCTACTAGCGGACTTTTATGTCTGGAGAACGCATTTCACTGGTGTGACATAGGTACCAAGACCCACGGGAGAATCCGAATCCATTGAGTTAATACGGTACTGTATTCAGGGGTGTCGTGTTCTCACAATACGATGCCCACCCAGGATGGGCGAGTGTGATGGTGAATCTTCTGCAGGGGTATCTCCGCTATTACCGACCCTGGCCTCTATTCTTGCTTCTCTTGATTAGCCCGCAATTACTGCCACCGTGCCTAGCATGCCGGATGGGGGCCAATACATCGTACGTCAGTGAGTTATTCACACTTAGTAGTCCATCTATTATTATATTCTCTTGACGCCAGTACGCGTGTTTGTAGTTGTATGGGTCCGTATCCCTGAAGCCAAACGGGTCTGCTTGTTTTTAGAGGGAATTCGGATGCCGAGGAATCCTTGGGAGGCCGCCCGGGCTCAAGTTAGGCTCAACGATGTTCATCATAACCCAATAATAAGCAATTTCTGGATTGGAAGTCCTGGTGTTTGGTTTCGAACATGCCAATCACCATCCACCAATGTTATTTTTGAGCTGAGTGCTAGACCTGGGCGTTCATCCCGTTCATGCATAGGATGTATGTTTATGCCATGCCAGGATAAGGCAGCGACCAGGCCCTCGTGGGGCACGTGGATTTTCCTCATACCGAAATGAATGGCGGAAGGGACGGTCAATGTTGGAAATAGTGAAACGAGATACGCACCAACTTGAGAATCTCCAAAATGTCCCCTTAAACTTGGACTTGTGGGGTGTGGACCCTGGATTTCAGCCACCCTTTGTGGGGTATATGAGTCTAGCCACATTGATGGCTCACCGCTTTTGACATATCCGTCGCAACTTTTTTTTTTTACGGCAGAAAATTTTAATATCGAACTTGGCAGCCGTTTGTTCGTGGAGCTGCAATTTGAGATCCAGGCGCTCCTAAACCATGTCAGACGATACAGCTGTTGCCCCGGCGGTTCAGCCACAGGCAAACAAGCCTCAGGGGATGCGCAAGAATGGTAAAGCCAAGCTGGACGTCTCCAAACTCACCACATATCGACTGACACAATTAGGCAAACAGTGGCATGCGCCAAAGAAGGCGTTTCGACCCACCGCTGGGCTCAAGTCCTACGAGAAGAGAACTAAGGAGCGCGCTCTTATGGCGCAGGTAAAAGCCAAGGAGAAGGAAATGAAAGAGGAGAAGGAGCAGGAGCGCCAGGTATGGGATGCCAGTTTGGTTTATCAATTTGCTCATGCACAGCTCTAATCATTGCATACAGCAACGTATTCAATCTATCAGAGACAAGCGAGCCAGAAAGGAAGAAAAAGAACGATACGAAAAGATGGCGGAGAAGATGCACAAGAAGCGAGTCGAGCGCTTGAAGCGCAAGGAGAAGCGCAACAAGCTCATCAACTCTTGATTTAACCCAACTCATCACAACACGATGGGGAAATTGGACAGCTCCACGGATCATGATGCGATAGCATCTTGCTTCAGATGGATTAAGTGGGAATGTCTAATGCTGTTATCCCCCCCCTCCCAATATTGCATACGGTGGCATACGGGTACATCGAAATGCTGTTAGGTTGAATGGCATCATTGGCTCGTCATGGTTACGCCAGATCAATACGCAATCTTATAAACGTTCCCTAATGGATGGTTTCGCTGTTACTGTTCAAAAAGCCGATTCTGCCTCATCACTTGAGCTAATGACGTTTGGTGAAAGTTGCAGTCAGAACAACAAAAGGTGATAGATTCTATGTCCATGTCCAATGACTAGAATACCTAGCTTCTAGTTTAATGAAAGACGCGCGGGGTAATAATAACACCAGTCCTCTTGAGCAATGTATCATCCTTGCAAATGAAGCCCTCCCATGCTGTGTCGAAACCCGTTGATTAATTTACGACTGTTTTGATATCTGGAATTCATCCGAAGGCATCAAGGACGGCACAGAAGTGACATGTGAAACTGGCTGGCTCAGAAGGCGGCGGGCACGGCCCCCACTCGGCCATTTAGGGACTGGGCTGATTCAAGGTGCCGGCGAGCTGCTGACCCCTTGCGTCACATAGCCTCTGCATCACCCACAGGGAGCCGCCAAGGAGCGCGGTGCCGAATGGAGCGTTTGCAGAAGGACGAATTGGCGACAGGTCAGACACACCACGCACCACTCAATCTCGAGCAATGGCCACCTGGAGCAGTCCGCGCGGCTCCACCGAGTCCGTCTCTCGTGCCAAGGTAGGCGGTCGACATCAGCTTAAACGTTCCATCACCGAACTTACCTCACCCGTCAAACTTCCCCGCCCGCATCGCAAGGACCGCGACCGATACCATGACGAGAGGGTTGCCCAGCCCATGTCTGCGAATCCGTTTTCCTGGGGCCGGTCTTCCGTCGAAATGCCTCGCTCCGAAGGCGTCACGCCGTTGATCAGCCCAGACCAGAGCCGTCGGCCCAGCATCATGCTACAGCGCGACGAGGATAATCGAGCTTTGAATCCCATCATTCCCGTCCACCAACCCGAGCCCAGAGTCAACAAGGAAGAGAGGCTCAGGGATGAGCGGGAAAGGGCCTCGTCGCAAGTCGAGTGAGTTGCCCAACTAACACATTACTTCGGCTTGCTCTTCCTGAATATTTGCTGACATGATCCTGATTACAGTGGCCTCAAACAATCCCTCGTGGATCTCCACACCTTTTCGACCTCGACTTCCCTGCGACTTGATGAAACATACTACGCCGTCTTGGAGAAAATGAGCACTCTCCAAAACACTGTGACCGCTCTCAGAGATTTGGCAGTGACGTCGCGTAACATACATAATAATTTTGACAGGGACGCAAAGGAGATTGAGAATGACATCACTGCACAGATCGCTTCATTAGGCCAGTTCAAGGAGCAGCAAGCAAGCATCGAATCCCTCCAAACCCGGATCCAAGGCGGCCGTGCAAAGATTCGTTCCCTTAGTGATCGGGTCGACATTGTTCGCCAGCGCGTAGAAGCATGGGATCGATTAGACAAGGAATCTCAAGAAAAGACTCGGCGGCGACTAAAGGCCATTTGGATTTGCATGTCTATAGCAACCTTTGGTATGATTCTTATCTTTTTTTTTGGTGCCCAATATACACCTCCAAACTCGTCCTTTAAGGGCATGGAGGCACGTATGGCCGAGTCTATCATGGAGTGTCGCAAGGAGGCGGGCCACACAGAACTTCCAGTAGAGAGTCATGAGGACGATGATGGCACATATTTGCGAAAGAGGCCGGCTGACGGCGGTGAGAGACTGCGAGTCTTTGATGAACTGTGACACATTGTCTGGTTTTTTTTATTTTTTTATAATTGCTTCTTGTCTGAGAATGGCCTTGATACCCAGTTAGCAACCAACGCACCAATATTAATCGCTCAACAATTTTTCAAAAGGATAAGACACGCCAATATCAAATCTTCAACCCCTGGAGTTCATTAAGCGTATTACGCAATGTCCGTTACTGTGCATCTCGCCGCCTCGCCACCAACTTCGGAGAGCCCGGTTGGGTTTTGCGTACCTGACCCACATACAGTGAAGCCGTCTTTCCGAATTCATCCCGCCGCTACCCTCTCGGGCACAACCATTGTGGCCACTGACCACTTGCCAAGAAAATCACCAATATGAGGTGAGGTGTTGGCTGTCTTTGGTGCGGTGCCGTGGTACCGCACAAGGCTGAGCTTCAGCTGTTTGTAATATGACATCCTTGTTTCATCAAAAGCAAACAGTAGCGACTTACCTGTTAGTGGCAGCGCAACGGTACTTGTCAGGTGGCATTCGAACTGAGCAAACGAGAGAGATTTTTAAAATGAGCAACAAGAAAGGGTCAAGCTTGTGGGGATGACATGGACTTGGAGTTTCATTGCGGTGAAGTGGAAATACCTGTCTAGCTTGGAATCGGCTCCTCGGAATATTGGGCATCAATAATAACTAAAACAGTGCTACTTCGTTCTCATTCCCCTGCTCCGATGGGGGTCTGTTTCTTGGTGCCCAGGACTTATCTTATTGGCCTGTTCGAAACATAACAGCCATGAGGTTGGCTCTCAAATGAACACCATCGGCAGGGTAGTAAAATATATCAGCTATGCCGAGGCTAGCTCGGTGTATGTATGAGCTGAGAACCTGATGTTCGAGAAGTTGTTTTGTCTTGTTAGGTGATGATGTTAATGGTCAAGGGCACACTGACTCAAGAAATTGGAACAATGGTAACCTAGGACATGTCTTGGGCCCATGCCCACGAGGTCTTTCTATTTCCCCCCCTGGGGCAATAAGAAAATGTACACAACCCGTTTTTTCTTTCCTTCTTTCTTTCTTTCTTTCTTTCTTTCTTTCTTTCTAACAAGACCGCACTTTAGTATTCGGAATCTGGCATTTGCCTAAGACTTGTGAGGTCATTACGAAACAGCCCTGGGGTAGGTAGCGGCTAAGCTGCGTCGATCTTGACCACACTTTTACCGCGCTAACCTACAGACCTTTCGATTTGACTACATACGAATTAGGAGCATGGAAATATTGGAACGAGGAGTCTGTCGCGTGGTTTTATTTTGCTAGGTTTGGATATATCAATAGACTCCAGTGCTATGTTGGCAATGCTTTAAGTGTCCCATTTGATGAATATCCTTCTAGAACCGGTATTGGGCCGGCTCTTGAAGTAAATCACGGGCGGATTTAAATTTTGATTATGAAAGCTTTACCCCATCAACCCACGCGCAAAGCGTAGTGGACTCAAGGAAACATGGGAGAAGCTTTCTGAGTTTAAGCAAGATTATGCAAGCAAGGTGTTACCAAGAGCGAGCTTTGTGGCCCGCCAGGGGAGACGTGTTTGGGATATGTGACCATGCTTGGCCCCCTGCCATACCGGGCTACGAACCGCCACATCTCTGTAGCTGAGCGAGTACGCGGATATCGGATATTGCTGAGGTTAAGACCAAGAGGCACAGGGCTAAGGTCGGAGATATCTTGTCGTGGCTCGTTGTGCAGTGCACCCAACCAGCTCCATTGGGCGGCAAGTGACCCAGACTCGCTGGCTGGCATAATAGAGAGCAGCCTGGCACGAATAGGAGACAGAGATGACGGTAATCAGAAACTGCTGGCTGGCAATATGGTGCTGGCGTTTATTCTATCATTGGAGCATCAAATCTCAAAAATCCGCATTTATGCCAATGCGCCCCTTCATTGCGTATTACGGCAAATAGATACCGAATTAACAGGGCTGTGGATGTCTGGGCGAGTGGCTTGGGACTTGGCAGCACACGTCATGCCCCTCACTTTAGCGCTTCGTATGCGGGTGTCCATATGGACCAGGACGACTCATGACTACATAAGATGAAGGGTTGAAAAATCGCAAAGCGCATGTGCGGCAATATTATTTGCATCCAACCCCCGTTCCGCATCCCGTCGGCGGCTGGCATTGTAACACGCCACGTTTCCGAGCTACCGGTTGAGATCCTCGTTCTGCAATCCTGCAATCAGTGGAACAGCCTTACTGCGACTCGCCTGGTTCCCTTGTCGCTCCTTTTGCCGGGTTGATTCTGCCCGCTGCTGATTTCTAGGCGCCTTCGTCATACGGCCTGGTGAACTGCAGGTGCAGAAACTACGCGCTACGCCAACTGGGGGCAACTCGGCACCACTGGAGCTGACGGTGACTGCCCCGCAGACTTGGCTGCCCCGCAGACTTGACTGCCATTCTTGGCCGCAGCGCTTGAACGTTGAGGGTACGGCGGCGACTGGAGACGAGCGACGTCGAGTCGTGACTGGGGCCCTTTAATATATCTTTGACAAAATCTCAACAGGACTCTGACGCCCTGTCCGCGACTTTGACACCTCCCCTCACGGGTCCCTTCCTTTCCCACCACCTTTGCTGTTGCAACGCCGCGCTCAGTTGCCGATTTCTCGAGAGCCATGGCCGCAGAGCTGAGAGAAAAGCCCGCGGATGCAGGCGCTGCTTCATACTCCGCTGTCGAGATACCCATCCGGGCCGCCAAGGGGGATGCTACGTCGTCGCCAGGACAGACCCTGACTGGCAAGCAGGAGCACTGTAAGTGACGTCGTTTTGTTTGCACCGACGCCGATGGAAAGCTGACGATGGTATGCGGCTGCAGATCTCAAGAGAGAGCTCATCTCGGAGCAGGTCCAGTGGGAGATCAACGAGCTAAACTCCACCACCGCCCTTCAGCGATTCGGCGCCCCGTTCCGATCAGATCACGGCGAGGTTTCGCCCGAAGAATCAGAACTGCCCATTCTGCGATATATTTTCGTTCATCATGTCCGCGATTTCCCCTTCTTGGACAAGGCCAAGGAGAAGGAGTTTTGGCAGGACAAGCTCCAGATGGTAAGTGGGGAAAAGTCTTGGCAGCTGTAGTGTACGACAATGCTGACAGGAGAACACCACGCAGTTTCTCGAGTCCTTTGCCGGAAAGCAGATTTCATCCTCCGAAGACCGTCTGGAGGAGACGAAGCGTCGCAAGCTGGCCATCAAGGCCAAGAAGCTTGTTGAACTAATGATGGTGTCCGGAATCGGAACATCGTCCGGCTTCGAGGAGCGTATCAGGTTTTCCGAGATCGAAATCGTCGACAGCAGTGCGATAGAGACTGGCGTAATGCATACCATGCCAGAGGGAAATTATATCAACGGGTGGGATGTCAACGTTGCCGGCGTCCGCATCACCTCCGTCAAGCACACTATCAGATATCACAAGCATGCCGAGTTTTTGCTGCGCATCAAGAAGAGGGGGGAGCTGGAGTACTTTGTCGGCCGCAGATACGGTGACTTCGCCAAGCTTCACAGAAGATTACGGACTGAGCTCCCAGGACGAGTGTTGTCGGAAATGCCAAGGAAGAACAAGAGTAATACTACAACAACTCTCATCGGCTCGTTGAGCAATGGGAACGACTCGGATGCATCGTCGATATCATCTGTCTCAACTCGGTTCACAGGGCGCGCTCCTATGAGCGATGCGATGTTGAACCCTTCAGGTATTTTTGCTGGGACTGTGAACTTGCTACTCGCCCCGCTGACACGATTCAAGGTCACCGGAGAGCTACCTCCTCTGCTTCGATACTATCTAGGGGTCTTCCCTCCCCCAAGTTCCCGTCACCTCGAGCATCTGGTGATTTTGACAGATTAAGCCCAGGCCCGGCAACCCCTTCATCAAGTAAAGCTGAGGTTAGTATTTATTGACGTTTTTACCCTAAGATGTGCTGACTTGTGATCTAGCCTGTCGTACTCTGGCGCGAGAATCAGCGCATCTCTCTTCGGGCATTCCTGCGATCCCTCCTACAAAACCCACAAATCGCCAATACCAAGGCCATGCAAGAATTCTTGAGCGGTGATCCAATGACCCCTACCGACGATGATGTCGAGGATATTATCCGACGAAAATTACTCGACGAAAAGCGAATGGAGGAGCAAAGGCAGTTTTATGAAATTGCGAGGAAGCGAGCTGCAGAGCTTGACGAGTATATGGAGCAGTGAGTGTGTCCACACGACTGGATGATATCGAGCCCACTAACATCTGAATAGATTCCGGAGTGACATAGTAGATCGTAATGGTCTCACGGTGCTGTTCAAAGAGATCAAAGAAAAGGATACGATCCAAGACCTCAGCATTCAGTATCGAAAGTTCGCCGAGTGGCTCCGAATCGAGATTGCGGCTGTCATATATCACCTTTTCCTCGCCGAGGACAACTCCCCAGAACTCTTCGCCCAGGCACGGCGTATACACTCCCTGATCCCCTATTCAGTAATCAAGAACGTCATCCGAATCGCAAACCCCGCGGCCGTAATGTCGGGTGTTCTGGACATTTTCTTGGCCCAGCCTTTTGGAACACGCTCTCTAATGCAGCGAATCTTTTCTCTTACTCTAAACGACGGCATCAAAAGCTTTCAAAGATCAATTGATACACTGGGCGCCAAGATTGCTGACCCAGTTTTGACGGACAAGTTGCAAAGATATACCCAATCAGAGGAACACATCAAGATTGCGCTCCGAGAGGAGGCAGAAGCCGAGAACATAGACCTGATTGTGGTGATTCTCCGATCCGAACTGCTAGAGCCTGAACTCACAGGAGAGCAAATACAGAGGCTCTTTAATGCCTATGTTGCTTTCAACAATGCCGTCGAAAATATTGATGAAGAGTTGCGCCTGGGTGCACAGATGTTCTCATATCTGAAACAATTCCTGAAATTATGTACTCGCCAGCGGGACAAGCAGATGATGTTGGAATTGATTGAGGAGCCAGTTACACTACAACTCTTCCGAGATTTGTTCACTATATTCTACGAGCCACTGGTACGAGTATACAAGTCGGCAAACGTTTACAACAGTGTCACCGACTTTGCTGTGTTTATCGATGATATGATTCAGGTACGAACCTGCCCTCTTCTTACCAATGGTGCAACTGCTGACCCTTTAATAGGTTGTCGATAAATGTAGAGAACAGGATGCCTCCGCAGATCCCAACCAGACTGTTCAGGCATTTATTGATCTGTGTCAAAGACATGAGCACAACTTTTACAAGTTTGTGCATGAGGTGCATACACACGACAACGGCCTCTTTACACAACTCATGGAATGGATTGAAGGTATTCTGGAGTTTTTGCGAAAAGGACCAAAGAACGGAAAGCTCAATGTCAACGCCCTCTTTGAAGGGGGTGTTAGCATGGGGGTGATAGACAAGGAGAAGGCGATTCGAGAGATTGATTCCCTCATTTCATGGCAAGAAGCGCGCAAGAAGTGGCACAATGACAAGACGCGACAAAAGATGGCAGCGGAGGGCCATGCTGGCAGCGACATGATGCCGATGGGTATGAACAGCTTCAAGTCTGCCGACTTTGGCATTGACAACGAGGACCTAGAAGACATGGCGTTCGACGACGGGTCTGAATCCGAGCGGGAAGCGGAGGAAGAAGACGAAATGGACCCGATTGAAGCGGAGAGGAGACGTCGTGCTAAGAAACAGGACCGGCTGCGGAGAAGTGCGGGCGAGCCGGAGAAACCTCCGGTGAGTGAAGTGCATAAGCTGAGGGACAATTTCTTGGTCATGTTGCGAGAGGTGCTGGCGAATTAGAGGCAATAAGATCAATGGTATTCCTGAGTTGGGAAGGGTTGTTTTTCTTGTGGGGAAGATGGCATTGGCGAGTACTACTAGATGTTATCAGGAAGCAGGCTTGGGGAAGACCCGCTCTTTATCAATCAGAACTATTATCAATTTGTGAAAGTTGAGGTTTGGTGAAATTTGCAATGACAACCAGCAATGGGACTTGTGCGGTATGTGGCCGGTTAAAGCGCACCAGCACAGGAATGAGACGAATAAATGACGGGAAGATGGCCCTCGCTTCTCTCGCCAGCTCTTTCCACTGGTGTTCCGGCCCCACTGACGTTCCCGGACACCAAGCCGACATTGATCTTTGATGGGGGGATTGGCTTTCGAGATCGCGGGGAGTGGAGCTGATGGATGAAAGCGTTTCCGGCACGTGATGGAGCAGGAACTCGAAGTGTGCTTTTTGTTTTATTTTCCCGAGGCGAGGGTTGAAGAAGCCAGGAAGGTTCCGGTTTGGTGAAGAAGTGGATCATGATTGATTCCGTCACATGTGTAGCTGCGCTGGACGGACTGGATGTAGAGAGCATGGATTTTACAGCTCCCTCGCCCCGACCAACTCCCAATTGCAAGGCAATGTATTCGTCAAAGTTCTTGTGCACTGCGAAAACCAAACGCCTCAGCCGGCATTCAATCTTCAGTGCCCTCAGGCTTCTGCTCCCTGTGGATCGCAGCCAGTCCTGTCAAAAGTCTCGGGGATGCTAATAAGCCCGTCATGATTGGTCGGATCAACCGAGGAGCCGAGAGCATCCGTCCCGGCCAGAGCCTCGCTGTGCATGCGCCCAAAAAACGTCAGAAATTCAGCCATTGGCCAGGGCAACATCCTCTCCAAAATCCCCCCCAGACACTCCAACTCAAACCCGTCAACCTCCCGCTTCGAGACCCTCCCCTCGGATGCAGCTTGGCGATACAGTCTTGAGTTGATGATGGCTTCCTCTATGGCATTGAGGCGGTTCGCCGCCAACCCTTCGGTATGTGCTGGTACCCCCCCCCCCCAAGCTACTTGCTGCTGTCGCGAACGCTGCTGGGACCGGCCCGGTCGCCACCTTTCCTCCATCACCACCAACTTCACTCCCACGTGTGCTGTTCAGGCCGCTGACTTTCGAGTTTCAGTTCACCCGGGCCCCCAAGCTCACTGCCAGGGCTTTCTCTACTACCAGGCCTGCCGGTAAGACATGCTCTGAATCGTCTCCCTGCTTCAATGGCCACCAGTGCTAACCACTGTTCGTTGCAGCCCGCGTCATCGCCAACGGCCCTCTGCGTGCAAAAGAGGCCTCGCCCTTTGTGAGCACCAAGTACGCTGTCATTGTATGTCGATCCTCCGCATTGCGCTTTCAACTCACTGGCGGAGCATAATCAATTGACCTCGTCATTCTCCAGGACCACGAATACGATGCCCTCGTCGTTGGCGCCGGTGGCTCCGGTCTCCGTGCTGCCTTTGGTCTTGCCGAGGCCGGTTTCAACACAGCCTGTATCTCCAAACTGTTCCCTACTCGAAGCCACACTGTCGCCGCCCAGGGTGGTATCAATGCCGCCCTCGGTAACATGCACGAGGATGATTGGCGATGGCACATGTACGACACCGTCAAGGGCTCCGATTGGCTTGGTGACCAGGACGCTATTCACTACATGACCCGTGAGGCTCCCGCTTCCATTATCGAGCTAGAGAACTACGGCTGCCCCTTTTCGCGAACTGAGGAAGGCAAGATGTAAGTACCAGGCCCTCTTCCAGCAAATCTTTACCCCCCACATGGCTAATCACACAATCTACAGCTACCAGCGAGCTTTCGGTGGTCAATCACAAAAGTACGGCAAGGGTGGCCAGGCTTACAGATGCTGCGCTGCCGCTGACCGAACCGGCCACGCTCTTCTTCACACTCTCTATGGACAGTCTCTCCGCCACAAGACCAACTACTTCATCGAGTACTTCGCCCTTGACCTGATCATGCAGGACGGCGAATGCCGCGGTGTCCTCGCCTACAACCAAGAGGACGGTACCCTCCACCGATTCCTCGCAAACCACACCGTCCTTGCTACCGGTGGATATGGTCGAGCCTACTTCAGCTGCACTTCTGCTCACACCTGTACTGGTGACGGTATGGCCATGGTTGCCCGTGCCGGCCTCCCCAACCAGGATCTTGAGTTCGTGCAGTTCCACCCCTCTGGTATCTACGGTTCCGGCTGCCTCATCACCGAGGGTGCTCGTGGTGAGGGTGGTTACCTTCTCAACTCCGAGGGTGAGCGTTTCATGGAGCGATATGCCCCCACTGCCAAGGATCTTGCCTCGCGAGACGTCGTCTCCCGATCCATGACGATGGAGATCCGTGAGGGCCGTGGTGTCGGTCCCGAGAAGGACCACATCTACCTTCAGCTGAGCCACCTTCCTGCTGAGATTCTTGCTGAGCGTCTGCCCGGTATCTCCGAGACTGCTGGTATTTTTGCTGGTGTTGATGTCCGCAAGGAGCCCATTCCCGTCCTGCCCACTGTCCACTACAATATGGGTGGTATCCCTACTCGATACACTGGTGAGGTTCTCACCGTCGACGAGGCCGGCAACGACCATATCGTTCCTGGTCTGTACGCCTGCGGTGAGGCTGCTTGCGTGTCTGTCCACGGTGCTAACCGTCTGGGTGCCAACTCTCTGCTGGATCTTGTCGTCTTTGGCCGTGCTGTGTCGCACACAATCCGCGACAATTTCAACCCTGGTGACAAGCTGAAGCCCACTGCCGCCGATGCTGGTGCCGAGCACATTGAGGTCCTCGACAAGGTCCGAACTGCTGACGGCCCCAAGAGCACCGCCGAGATCCGCCTGGCCATGCAGAAGGCCATGCAGACTGAGGTTAGCGTGTTCCGTACCCAGGAGAGCTTGGACGAGGGTGTCCGCAAGATGAAGGAGATTGATGCCTTGTACCACCAAGTTGGCATGAAGGACCGCAGCATGATCTGGAACACTGATCTTGTTGAGACCCTTGAGCTCCGAAACCTCCTTACTTGCGCGTAAGTTTCCAACATATCTTTAATTGTTCTCATCATGAAGCTAACTTGATTGAATAGTATCCAAACCGCCACCTCTGCTGCTAACCGAAAGGAGTCCCGTGGTGCTCACGCCCGTGAGGATTACCCTGACCGAGACGACGAGAACTGGATGAAGCACACACTCTCTTTCCAGAGAGAGCCCCACGGACCCGTCGAGCTTAAGTACCGAAAGGTCATCTCCACCACCCTCGACGAGAACGAGTGCAAGCCCGTGCCTCCCTTCAAGCGTGTATACTAAGCGAGAAAAGGAGAGAGATTGGTTGAGCGATGGGATGGTGGGAGTTTATAGATTGATGTTGGGACATGGTATGATTATGCGCCTGGCGGCGTCTCCTTTGTGCTAAGATGTGCGATATATCCGTGAGGAGGGCTAGCAGAAGGAGAAGAAGGAATCTGGAGAGGAAGGGAATCGGGTCGAAACGAAAACTCTGGCCACATGTATTTGTCGACTTTGTAGTTGGGAAAAAAGAAAGAAAGAAAGAAACATGTATAAAACAGGAATCAGTTCCCCAGTTGTAAACTTTGGTTGTATTCGAAATGCCCTTTCGATTCCTTTTCTAACTTTGGTCTCTCCGATTCTTAATATTACTTGAACATGTCTCAATACATTCTAAACCAACCGCCATATACCTCGTTCTCCTCAATCTCTTTATCAAATGCTTCCTTTGCTGCATTAACCCCACATTGGGTTCTTTGGTAATTTTCTTGGTCGGTTTTTGGTTACGGTCAAACTTATTTATTAGTAGTGTCGGAATTATCCCCATGGAGTAAGTTACATTTTGAAGATTACAAGTCCAACCTCGTGGGTAAGGAAGATTGGCCCAGACATTAGGCTGGACCGAATAGTTTTTTTACCAAAGGGGTTATCAAGGTATAAAAGTGGTTTTGTGTCCCCCTGAGAAGAGGGACGGCTCAACAAGGTAGACACACCAAGGAGCAGTTCAAACCTATAGTGTTTCAAATCCTGTGGTACAATTGCCATTGTGCCCACAATCACCTTGGAAGCTTAAAAACAATGCAAGATGAAAACTCTGAAGCTTTCTCCGATAGAAATGTAACACAATAAAAAGATGGCCGCCAGCCAGAATTGGTGCATTTCAACGCACCCACAAACACACCCACAAACCCAAAGGGGTTATAAAAGAGGTTGTTCTGCCTTGGTATGGGGTTGCATTCTTAATACCACCCACTTATCGTGTTTAAAATGGTTGCACTATTGAGTTACTCCTAGGTTTACTACGCGGTTGATCACACAGTCGAATCTTTTCCCCATACAAATAATCAAATAAACAGTTACGAGTTGTCGCGTGCAGAGTGGTTTAAAAATGTGCCTTAATTTGCATTTCCAAAGGCACGATTATCCAATTGCTACAAGGAGCCACTATCTGGAATCGTATTAAGGCAAATGCCATTTAATCTCAAAGCTAACCTTTGATGTGTTTGAATATCCAATCCTACGCTATCCAATGCTATTCAACGCCCACACTGTTGTCGTAATCCAGTTCAGTTGTCGTCATTCATTCATATCCAACCCAGCACTGTTCCAAGTCAATCCATGATGCTCCGCTTTGTCATCTTATTTTTACTCCCGTCTTAACAAACCCCCACCTCTCCCTTTCACTTTTCCCTTCCATTTCAGTTATCTTCATACATCTTCATCAGGCCAGCCTTGATGTTGGTTATTTGATTCCGGTGCACCTGTTCGCGCTCTTCCAAGGCGGAAATTTGCTTCTCTAAAGCTGCAATCTTCTCGTTACGGGTTTTGATGGCAGCTCTGGCAGTCTCGCTCCCCATGGCGAAGCCCTTAGCCCGGCGGGCGGCGAGTGTCAGCGCACCATTAACTCTGCTGAGCACGCCGGGGTTGATATTCTGACCGCGAAGGAGCTGCATGACTTCGTTGGTGACATCGTAGTTCCCATTCTCAGGGGTGCTTGGCGGGCTGCTTTGGGGCCAACTGGATGCCGCTACTGGCGTGCTTGGGGGAGCGACAGAAGCCGACGATGAGGGACTCGACTCCTCGAACGACACATGTTTCTGCCGTTTGCTTTGGGGGAAGAGATTTCGAGCAACAGAAGGAGTAGGCAAGCCGTTGACAATGTCTGTAGGGCGAGCATTCACTGGTGTCGTGTATCGCTTTTCAACCTTCTCGACGCTCTTTATCATCTCTCTTTCTTGGTCTGACTCGATGTCGGTAAAATCATTTTCAAAAACCTCCCGCCTTCTCTTGTGAGAAGAGAGATTCGGCGTTCTCAAGCTAGCAGCAGGCGGAGCTGCTGCTCGGGCCAGAGAAGGACTAAGGGTGGAATCTGGCTCTGCTTCCGATTTGGGGCCATTGTCGTGGCGATCCGAGTCGTCAGTAAAGGAAGTATCGACATTACTCTGGCGCTGGGCCGGTGTACGTTGGTAGCCATAGGCCGTCAGAGCACTCTGTGTAAATGACGGAGGCGCCTTGAGCTGCTGGGGTTCAGCAACCTCCTTGCTCTCAACCATGGAAGGGGTCAAGCCCGTCTCACGGGCCACTGCTTCGTCAGCCCAAAGAAATAGGTAACAGCCATCGCATTTGTAGAAGACCCTGCCCTTGTTGCGGCTCTTTTTCTTGACCATTAACTCGGACAGCTCCTGCCGAGGGTCGCAATTACCTAGGCGAGTGTTAACTATGTAGTGTGCCCTCTAACATGGCCGCGATGTAAAAGAACAAAAGAACAAAAGAAAGAAGGAAAGAAGGAAAAGAGGGAATTAACTGCATACACCACCATTTCCCATCGCTGAAAATACCCTTGTCTGGTCGTTTCTTAATCGACTTTGGCGTCTCAGGCTCTGATGGCTGTGGTTGCTGTGGGCGACGGAACTTTTTGTGCGGTTTGGTCGTCATGGCCCAAGATGCAGGAACTTTGGCGGGGTGGGGGTTGAAAATCTCGGGGATGGTAAGGCTGAGGATCCAGGAACCAGACAGGATAATGGACAAGGGCGCGATGAACCAAGAAACAGCCAGTTCAAGTCAATCAATCGTCCGTCATCTTTGTTGGAGACGGGTCGAGATCGAGGAGGGGCGGCAACAGCCTTGTGCGGGACCCATCGGGAGAGTACGAATTTGACTGCTGGGGAAGTGGAGTGAGTGGCTGGTGGCACGGGGCAACGTCTGTCGTGGCTACATTCAGGGCCAGTGAGCCACAGCCGCCCACCTTGCATCAAGTTTCACAGCGATGATAGACGGATAAATTAAAGGGAAAGGGGAATTGAATCAGAAGAGTAAAGTTGGCCAGCGGGTGGCAGATCATATGGCAAGCTATACAGAAGACAAAAAGCCATCATGAACAGGCGAAAACGGATCAAATAGAGTAAATTCAAAGCTTAGTAACAAACAGCGCCGATTTATTCATAAATCTCATTTTCCGGGGGAGTTTTTTTGGAGTTGGAGTTGTTGTGCCATTCATTCATTCATTCATTCATTCATTCATTGTCCCGTCCGCTCCGCCCCCCACCATGTATCACGTTTTATAGAATCAACTTTCTCCATACTAACCGCCTCTCGTGTTACAGAACATTAGGACGAAAACAAGCAGTTCACAAAACATCCCTATGTGACAATATACCTGCCGAGTCAAGATGATAGGAAGCTCACATGTTTGTGATGTGTTGCACAAAACAGAGCCTCTGCAACAGGCTCACGCACATTCACATTCAAAGTAAACATCCTCTCAAGTTCGATATGTTAAACGGTCTTCTTTTTTCGTCCTTTTTGGTTTCAGACGACCTCGAGGTCGGTCGCCACCATCAAACATACACCTTCTCTCTCGCCCCTGGAAGCGGTTGCGTTCACTGTTTTAATTCTATTTATCAAGAAGAGTGCCTTGAACAACACACCTCTCCCATCTTAATGCTGGGGGGAATAGAAAACCATAGATGCCAAATCCGGCTACGCCATTCGCAACCCTCGTTTTTTCGTCAAGATTTCTTTGCCCCAGCCATGTTATTAACACAGAGCGGTATCAATATACCCCGAGTCCCAAACCCCATTCCCTCACCTTCAATTTGCTTGCCATTCTCTTTGTATCTCGTAAATCTTAATCGTCATTGTCGGTTCGCTCCCGCTGCTGCGACTGCTGCTGTTGCTGCTGGCGGCGAACACCTTGGCTACCGCCCAATCCAGCGTTGGCCACCTTTCGCTCAAGCTCCTGCTGCTCACGCTCCCTTTGCGCCTTGGCATTAACTTGCTCCTGGCGCAACACGCCCAGCACATTCTGGAGGGTTGATCGCCAGTGATCCACACGGGTGGCGAGCTCCTGGTACTGCTTCTGTCCGAAGACACGGTACGTCACCTTGTGGACGAGGAACAGGCGGCGCTGTTGGGACAGCTTGCCCTCGACCAGGCCCGCCCGGATAACGTCAATAGCCCACATCTCGATATCCTCCTGGGGGATCTGGAGAGCCTTGGTGATCTTGGCGTACTCAATCTCACGACTGGGGGTGGTAGCCGCCAGGCTGGCAAATGTGAGAAGTCGCATCTTGCGGTGCAGCTTGTCGTGGTCCAGCTTCTCCTTCTCAACCCAACCATCGTGCTCCTCGTTGAAGTCGTTGTAGTCCTCAAGATCCTGCTCCGCGAAAATGTCAAGAAGTTGCGAGTACACCGGCTGGGTGTCGCTGAGGGCCTGTACGCTGGGGATGCCTCGCAAGTCTTGGAATAGGAAGTAGTTGTTGGAGAGAAGAGCCATCTTGACGGCACGGAGAGACAGTCGTTGCGCCTCCTCGGAAGAGACATCATCTTTGTCGCTATCGAATGTTCGCAGAGCCTTCAAGATGTATTCATAGCCTTGTCTGCAAAATGTATTAGCAGGCTCACACATCCATAACATTTAATAGTGCAGCGTTTGGCAACAGCTTTCCTTTTGCGACAGATGCCATTGAAGATGATTCTCAAATAGCCCCACATGCAACAAAGCCAGCGTCCCGTTATACCACACTATTGGAAAAAGTTCTACTCACGATTCCTCACCAGCCTCCAGGGCCACTTCGACAACCTCCTCATAAATCTTACGCTGGTAGTCGCTGGCGGTCGCCCAGGACTCGAGCCATTCGGGCAGCTTGTCGAGGTAGTGTCGCAGGTTATCGTACATGGCATGCGCTCGGAGGAACTTGAGAATCTCCATAAAAACGCGGGCGCGAATGGGGTCGGCAGGTTGAAGCAAGTTGAAGACGGTCGTGAGTGCGTTGAGCGACAGGCCAACACCATGAACCGGAGAGTTAACCAGGGGCTTGGCAAAGGTGCTGCATAGCGTGGGGAGGTGCTTCTTGGGGTCGGATGACTGCAGGACCAGGTGGATCATGAGGTTTGAGGCAGCAGTGTATTCCTTCTCGGGCACCGTGTTGAGGGCGTTGGAGGCGGCGACCAACTTGACGAGGATATCCTCGTTCGAGGGCTTCTTGTCTTGGCCCAGGAGCTGCTTGGCATCCTCGGCCTTCAGATAATCGGCCATCTCGGCGGCCAGGTCCTCAAAGGATCCATCGACGAAGAGGAGCTGGGGCTGGCCAGCAGGCACGGGGGCAGCCATGATGCCTTTTGCCTCTTGGGGGGAGGTTAATCGATCTCGGTCGGTCGGTCGGTCGTTCAGTCGCGAGGATCGAGTCGTGGCGATCTCGAGAGCGTCAGGGAGGGGCGTGCAAGGTCGAAGAGCGGAATAATGTGAATGTGAGCGTCCCGGTCGAGCAGGGTCGGCGCCCGAATAGCCCTCTGGTGGGGCTTGGATTGTGCCACCCCGCCAAATTTTCTGCCGCTTGCATTGTGTGGGCGCTAAGCGAGGGCGGTGACGCGGAGGAACTCTCGTTCCGCAGCATCTTATGTTGACCACGTGCCCAGTCAGGTGGCTCATTTTCTGGATCGGACCTTTGAATGGACATCTTGGGAAAGCAATAACTAGATAATAATTAGGCATAGTTAGGCAAACAACATACTGATGGACGATCCCATTCCCCTTCAAAATCTCTCTGCAACCTCCTTTTTTAAGTCAAGGCGAGCCAAAGTTAGACCACCCAATAATCCGAGCAGACGCCGCCTTCGTAGAATAAATAAATAGTCCAATCGAATCCCCATCCCTAACAAAGAGCGGCCAAGAGCGGCCAATATCCGCCATTCTATAAAAAGCCCGTTCCGTTTCAAAAAGGAAAAACAGAAGAAAGAAAAAATACAATGACCCAAACCCCATAACAGATAATGAAATCCACCCCCTGGGATTATCAATACTCTCAAGTTCCCGATTCGATTGAAAAAAAATTATCCACCTCACTCCTATCGGCCCTTAGCCGTCTTAGCCTTACTGACTGCCTCCGCCGACGGGTAAACACTCGAGTCTTCATTGGCGAAAAGTTCCTGATCTCCCTTACCACCAAGCTCCATAAACTCCCCAAGCGCCCGGTGATGAGCCGGGTCCGCCTCCTTGGGCGCATTGGTTACGCGACCCTTGTTCTTAGCAAAGACCTTGACAGGATTCTTATCCTTGCCCACATCAACCTGTGTAGCGACTTGAACTGAGTTGAGTGATGACAATAGTGTCCGCTCACGTGCGGGAGCCCGGCGGTTGACATCGAGACCAGCAATCCCACCAACAAGACCGCCAGTACTGTCGTTAACATTTGGCATGTTGTGGTTGAGCCACGAGTGCGCCAAACACTGGTCAATGGTGAATCGCTTCTCGGGGTCAACGATAAGCATAGAATCGATAAGGTCAACTGGAGCTGGTCAACACCTGAATGCCAGGGAATCACGAGTTCAAGAAACTTACGGGCAGGGTCCCCGACAGAGTCCCAGTAAGGAGAGGGGTAGTCAAATCGACCACTCTTGATCTGTTGAGAGAGTGTAAAGGGAAAGTCGCGCGAATAGAGCTCGTCAGAAAATGGAGGGAACCCGCAAAGACAAATGTATAAGACAACACCAAGAGACCAGATGTCGACAGCCTTTGTATACTTGCGTTGCTTAGAGTCTGCAAGAATCTCTGGGGCAACATAGCTAGGTGTTCCGCAAAGTGTCGTTGTAAAGGACTCCTCTCCAATTATCTTAGCCAGGCCAAAATCGGCAAGTTTCACATGCAAGTTCTTGTCAACCAGCAAGATGTTCTCAGGCTTAATATCACGATGGACAATATTTCGCTCGTGCTAAACGCGATTGGTGTCAGCCAAAGTGCCACAAAAATCCGCGATGCAGGTGTTAGGCGCCTTACCAAATACTTGATACCATGAAATAGCTGAAGAAACAACTTGCGCGCCTCATCCTCGCTCAGCTTCTGTTTCATGACAATGTAATTAAACAACTCTCCCTCAGGGGCCAGTTCCAAAACAAGGTATACACGATCTCGCTCGTAAAACGTATCCTTGAGGCATAGGACATTTGTATGACTGACACCCATCAATACACCAATCTCTTGCTGGAGACCCTCCATCTTAGATCGGTCTTCCGTTCCCGGATGCTTTGTAAATATTTTGACAGCATATCGACTGCCAGTAGACTTCTCAATGCAGAGATAGACTTCGGCAAAGTGACCCTTGCCAAGTGTCTCAAGTAACGTGTATTGTTGCTTAAAGGCGCTCGTTTGACGGTTCTTGGGATAGCGAAACACAAAGCGCGCCTTGCCGTGGACGGCAATCTCGTCCTGTTCCTCCAGTTCTCGTCGCTGATTGCGACCCACAATAGCTTCGTTGACGTAAGTGCCATTGCTGGACAGATCTTCGACAATCGCCACGGTGTCAGAACCTTTGTTCTCGGCAAAAATGAGACAGTGCCGGTTTGAAACAATACCATCGTTGACCACGATGTCTACACAAGGTCAGTTCTGGGAACACCAAGTTTCGCCGGCGCTGTATTACTCACCACATTCGGGATGTCGTCCGATAAGGTAGCCTCCTGAAGTGGCGCCCTTGCACTTTTTCTTCTCGGACGTTTCTTCGTTCTTTGATGAGCTGGATTTGCCTTTGGAGGACTTGGGATCGGTCTTGGTTGCATCCACAACCGGCTCGGGAAGTGGGCAAGATGTTCGCTTCTTCAACACGATGGGCTTCTCGCCGTACTTGGGGTCCAGAGGAACAAGGTATCCCCAGACTCCCTCACCCACCTCATCCTCAATTTCTTCCGAGATAGCAGGGTGGCGATCCACAAACTGGCTAAGCGGCTGAGTATCCTGGGGGGGGGAAGACAGCGCCTGACCCTGTGAGAAAGCTTCTTCTGTCTTTTTAGGCGTAACTTCCTCAGGTCGACGGTCAGGGGAAGTGGCTGTGGGCTCCTTGTTATACGGCTCGCCCAACTCTTCTACAGCAAGATGCGTCACTGGTGAAGGAAGGTGCTGCTTATTAACGACTGGGGTCTTGTTGGTGGCATCGGCTGAGGTAGGGTCGGAACGGCGAGGCTTCTTGGTGTCTGTTTCATCCTCCGGCAGTGAAGCCTGGAGAAGTCAAGCGAAGTCAGCGAAAACGAACAAGATGGACGATTGTTGCGGCGACGGCAAAAGAGTCATGCGCCAACACCCAGAGTAACGAGCATAAATAGGAAGACTGACGCGCGGGCGCTTCAATTGGCTTTTTTCTGTCTGCGGAGCCATAATGACCACAGCGAAGCTCGACGGTGAGCTCAAGAGCAAGAAAAAAACGAGAACAAGCACAGTGATTCACGAAACGAACGGGCGTTTGATTGAGGGGATGTTGCCTAGAGGAGAAGGGAAACTGAGTGCTGTGCAGAGCAGGAGGTTTGTAGGTGAGCGCAAGTGGAGGAGGGAGCCTAAAATGCAAGCAGGTTACAGGCCGGAGACAGGAGCTAAGGTCAGTCAAGCCACATTTGGAGTCGATGGGACTTGGCCCCCAAGAAAAAAAGAGAGGGAAAAGCAAGCACGCACCGTGTCGGCGACGGGGGGACGACGACACTGTTATTAAGTTCTTAACTGCTTTGTGCTGTCCATACATATGCGGGCAGAATCAGCAGGGGGCGCGGTAGAGACACCACGATCACGTTAATAAGGCTAAATGATAAATCTCTCCCAGACCAGCTGATGCGCGCAGTTGTCTCCATCGCCAGACAAGCAAGTACACAGCCCAGCCCGCTAGAAAGTGGAGGGCCGTCCTCCCCTTACAGCTTCCAGCCGCAAAATGACATGCCTCCATGCATTTGTCTGTGGCTTAGCCGGGAGGGCAGACCGGGGCCATCTGGGGATCGTGCGTCGCCAGCCAACGGTTCCTCTGCTCAGCGGCCCGCGTGAGGGAGACAACAACGTCGTTACAGTGTATGCAGCAGTGGATACCCGCTAAATTCGCTACTGGAAGTCCAGTGTGCCCTGGTTGCCCATGCCGTTCCTTCTCCAGTACGTCGTCGCCTTCCATCACTGCGACGGATGATGGAATTTGAGTCATCCGTCACCTATCACCCGTTGCCCATGGTCCATCAGAAGGTTAAATCCAGTTTCCTTATCAGCCCGCCGCCGTCAAGTACCCTGCATCCCCACCTACCACTAGTCATCACCTGCTCTCCCTGCCCACTTGCCCATCTGCCCAGCGCATCATCCATGATCGCAAATCATGATTGAGTCACTCGACCAGTCATTCTTGGTTCCCGAGTCCAGCCCGTCGCAAATCATCACGCGCCAGAGGCCAATGGGCAAGCAACAAAGCAAAAAAAAAAAAAATTATTCGGCGCCACATCCACACCCATCACTCAAAACTGCCCTCCGCACCATAAGAGAGACAACAAGCATATTGCTGTGGCTCTGCAATAATTTATCAAGCAGTAATCAAACAAGACGAAGAGGAAATCTCGACTAGTGGAAGCCATCAGAGCAAGTTAAAACACAATACTTATCTATGAAGCATATTGAAATCACTTATGCCATTTTCAGCTACTCCTAATAACTTTCATTCCTGTTGCTCATTGGTATGGAGCTGTCGTCTGCTCTTGGGCCGTATCCCATCTCTTCAAGCTCAGTCGTAATCCAACGTCCACATCGCGATTCATATTAAAAAAACAAAGTGTGCGAGAAATCTCGAATATCGGCATTACCATTATTCAATATCCATGTCCTCCACGTCACATAACGGGCAAGGCCCTATCCAATCCCCACCGGACCTCATCGAGATGGCCCAGTGATTCGGCGCCACGCCGACTATTCGTCACGTTTACCTACTGTTCCGCGTCCATAAACAAAACGAACAATGTCCTCGTCTCTCACACGTGTGTGTTTCTCCAACACTCTGTCCCCGCCATCTTGGTCTTCCCGTCGACAGAAAAACGGATAAACCCATCATCTCCAACGCCGAAAAACTCCCTACGCCCGTCCTGCCTCGGTCAATAATGCCACCCTATTCATCATGGTGGAACGCCCATTGCCAAAACCTCAAAGTCATTCATTCTCCCAGCCCCTCTGCCGAGATAGTTCGTATAATTGGTAGCAGAGTCCGAAGCCTGCCAGTCGATCCTAGAGTCCGGGCTCCTATTTCTCGGGTATTGTAGACCTGGCCAGTCTACCCCCAGTGCTCACACGCTTTTGTAAGCGTGTTTCTTTCTCACGCCGCAGTCTCTCGGCTGCAGTCATGTTAGAAGGCAATGACGGCACCGCGTCGCTCGATCCCGCACTCCGTCCTCGCTTCTGCTCCACATACAACTGGGCGAATCGTCCCAAGGGGAACGCAGGCGGTGTGGCGGGAATCTCAGCGCCGTTCTGCACCAGCAACTCAGCCACGGGGAATGGGACAGTTTTACCATCTTGATCTGTCCCTGTCTGTCCCGGTGCCCCAGAAGGTGCTGCGGGGTCAGCCGCTGCAAGCGCCAGCCAGACGGCATGTGTTCCCCTCATCTTATCGACGGTATTAGGGTTGGCCTTAAGTGCCAAGGCGTAGAGAACTTGCTGAATCTCGTTCTTCTTAATAGCCGCCAGCAGGGTCTCATCTGCCGTAGCGTATCTTGACAGTGTTGGCGAGATTGACTCGACAAATGCTTTATCCACGTACTTTGATGTGATGAATCGAAGTCGTTGCTCCCGTGTTGCTTGTGCCGTTGGTTTTTGCGAGTGGTCTAGTTTTGCTTCCCATACCATGTTTGACACTCGGTTGCCGATGAGAAGAAGAATCTCGACAATATCGACAGTGAATGACTTGATATCAAGGGTGAGAGACCGCACCTTGCTGATGTGTGTGCCCAGCGATCGATGAATGCCACTGCACTCGATGCAAAGTATGATGCCCAAGTTAATGGATACCCATTCCACTTTGGAACCGGAACCACAATCAGCACACCACAAGTTACCTTGATCATTATCGCGAACCATCTGCAAAAGCCTGTCCGGGTTCTCATCGTATCCAGAACTGGACGTCCGCACTGCTGTTGGGCGAGCACCAACCGTGATTCTACGTGTTGGCATTCCAGTGTTAGAAGTAGTGCCGTGGTTCCCGTAGCTCAGAGATTGCGTCTTCCCGGTCAGTACTGAGCCGATGTCTCTCTTAAGGGATGAGTCGCCGTTGGACGAACTGGGTTTGTCGTGATATGCACGACCCTCCATCGCACTCTGGAGGGCATTGTTGATTGAAAGAATCCAGCTATTCATATCCTCTTCGGATGTTGCTTGGTAAACTCGCCTGAAGTTGGGGGTAATTACCTCAAAGCAGAATCGCCTTTCAGCATTTCGAGCTTCTCGAACTGAGGCCATTCGGAGGTCAATGGGTTCAATGTGCAGGTCTAGTCTCTGTTTCCAATTGCTGTACTCTGACAGTTTTCCTTGATCCAATACAATCCAGAACCTGATTTGGTCAGTGACTTGATGAGCTCCAAGGGGTGAGGGGACTTACTTATGCCAGCCCTGTTTGTTCAAGTTGCGTGGGTCTACATGTCCTCCGGGTCGATTGAGCGCCCAAAGGAGTCCTTCCTTGCGATGGCTGAGGGTTGTTTGCGAAACGTCTCGTTCCTCAAGGTCACGGATGCCCTTGAATTTAGATTGCGCTATGGGGCTTCCTACTGAAGATTGACCAACACTGCCCGGTGATCGGGAGAGCTCTGCAGCTGGAGGGACGCCAGTGGAATTGGAACCTCCTGAGAGCGCGGTCTTGAGCTGCGATCCCGTGCTGTCTGCTCTGCCAAGATCAGAGTCAGATGTGTTGCCCCCATGGCCATTGGAACTGGTGGCAAGCGGTGTGGCGCTCGATGTGCTCGCCTGCTCGGGTTCCTTGTAGGGAATATTGGTCTTTTCGAGAAGACGTCGCTTTTCCTCTCGCTCCCGTCGCTGATATTGGTATTCTTTGTCTGCCTCCTGGACTTCGGTTGATAAAGCTTCTAATTGGGGGAGAAGAACATCAATCTTCTTTGCTGTCGCGAGAAACCCACGTGTTTGGGCATCGGCAAATTTGGTGAGATGCGACAATACCTCCTGCTCTTTGCGACCACCGTGGAGATCCTGCATAAAGTTGGAGTAATCAAAGCGCTTCAGCTCAAAGTTGCGCCGCTTATTTTGGTACTTGGAATCACTGTCGGCAAGCTTCTTAGCCTTGACGGAGTCTTGTCGTTGGCCCAAGTAGCGCGACACATAGGCGTAGTAATCCTTGCTCTCTTCCTCGAAGTCTCGTTTCTTCGACTCAGCCTGCTTGATCTCGACTTGGTACAACTTCGTAACTGGCTCGATAATTATCTTCTGAAGGTTATAAGTATTTTGTCGCTCATAGGATAGGATTTCTCTAGCAATTCGATCAAAGTAGTGTTCAAGAGCAGGTTGCACGGCATTGGCATTCGTTGACGAGGCTTCTCTCAGCGAATCAACGAAGGAGAGGAATGCCTCATTGGCTTCCTGTTGGCACATGTGTGCATGCTCCGCCTTCTTCAATACCTTCTTCATCTGTGTTCTGAGATTTCCTGTCTTCTGTTCTAGCGCTTTGAGGGTCGCTCGAAAGACGGGACCATCGTCACTAACAATGGTATCGTCTGTGGGTTTCGGGCAGTTGATGTCGACTTTGACGGGTTCCTTGGCCGAGGAGGCAACTAGTGGCAGCTGCACTTCGGCCATTGGTACCAAAGGCGATACCGGTTCGTCAATGTCGGGGACTGTCATGCGGGAATCGACCGATTGGGCGGAGGCAACGCGGATCTTAGGCGGAGATGCCAGGAGGAACGGAGGCGAGGGCGAGTTAGGGTGGCTCAAGTTGGCGGGCGAACCTGGAAATGGGTGAGCATTGCTATAGTTGCAGAGGAGTGATGAACAAACCTGCAACAAAGTACGAGAAACTCGCCAGAGTGTGCAACTGGTGGGCACGGGAATCATACTCGACAAACTGGGAAAGTCAGCCATGTTACAGAGAACAAAGACATAGGGACGCCATACGCTACACGAATTCCTCCAACCACCACATCGGTCCTCTGCAACTCTTGGTGGTTTCCACTTCCAGGTCCACTCGAACGTCACCGACGGACTTCCGCCAGTGGAATAATCACCGACCAAAGCAACGTTTGCATTCTTGTGTAGGTTCGGGTTGGCATGGAACTCGCGGGTTACAAGGTTCTCGACCTCCTTAGGTGTAGACGCATATACGTATGTGAGGCCGGAAATGTTGGTGTCGATGGGAAAGGGTTTTGCGTCTGGCGTGGCGGGCGGTGCGCCTTGGACTTGGCGTAATACAAATGTAAATGTAAAAATCAGCTCGTCATCGTTGCTCAGTTTGAGTAGAATGTTTGGGCCGCCATTCGCGTTGGATATATCGGGATCCTGGTGAGTGTTAGAGGAGCCGCGCATCTCGTAGCCTGGCGCCGCTGAGATGGCGAGGCAGAGAGGAGCGCAAACGAACCTGGACAAATTC
Organism: Calonectria henricotiae; assembly: GCA_020623695.1. Classification (NCBI taxonomy): domain Eukaryota; kingdom Fungi; phylum Ascomycota; class Sordariomycetes; order Hypocreales; family Nectriaceae; genus Calonectria; species Calonectria henricotiae. Next base: position 35,497 of record JAHVYB010000273.1, read on the forward strand.
TATGGGAGACGTGTCGCCAAGGGGCCTCGATACGGATACTCTGGTAGCTGGGAATGCATTGGGGGTGATGTTTACAGAACTGCGCTTCCGCGGGTTGGTCACGACTAGGGAAGTTATGCTCACTGTCGATGGTGGTCAGTCTCGGCATTGGGGGGGCGACAGCGGCAGGGAGGAGGGGATCCAAGAGGGGACGGCGACATACATCGATTCTGGTCTCTCAGGTAGAGAGAAGCCCCGTCGTCGGGCTTGCTGCTGACGATGCCCATCTCGAGGCGCGTTGAGAGAGCAGCGAGGAGACGGGTGTGGACGGGGGACGGGGGCGTGGCCGAGTAACTGTCGGGATCTTTTTAAGACGGCGGCACGACAGCGAGACAGGCGACGACACTGTGACTGCAGACAGCAGCAGGACAGAATAACTCAGTAGCGCGGGGCTCAGGGCGGGACAGGGGGGACCGTCATCTGGCGCTGAGCCAACCGGAGTGGCCCACCTGCTTCTGTACAAGATGATACTGGGGTCGGTTCAAGCTTCTGGCCAAGAAACAAAGGCTCTAACTGCAGCGGGAGCGTGGTAGCGGACAGTGCGGCGCCGTACGTAACGTGTAGCCACAGAGGACACAGGCAGGAAGGGCGGGCGGCGTGGCGGATGGCGGCGGCGGCACGTCGACGGGTGGGCGGTTGAATGCTTGTGGAGCACTGTTGCTTGCTTTTAGGTTTCAACGTTGCGAACCTGGACGCTGTCCAAATTGCAAAGGACGTTTACAATGACGAGGAGAGCGATGGGGATAAGATGAGGCGTCGGCGACTATAAGCAGGTCCAGGCAGTATGCGCACAAGCAGTGTGGCGAAGAGCAGGCAGACGTTTGGAAAGGAGTGGTTGAAGGGTTAGAAGAAGACAGGCCACGGAAGAAGAATAAGAAGTGGGGAGACGGGTGTGTGTGTGTGTGTGCGTGTGTGTGCGTGGTGAAAGCGAAACGAGGTGGGCGGCAGTCTGTTTTTTCTCTCAAAAACCCTCGTGAACAAAGTGAGCTGGAATATGGCATGGGGTGAGGGAATCAATCCTACGTTAGGCCCGGCTTGCCAGCAGAAAGAATAGCCAACCAGGGATGTTGCAGGTAAGTTAGATAGCAACGAGATGGTGGTGGAGGAGGCATCCTCTGCGGTGGAGGAGATGCAGTAAACAGACAGCTAGCCGCAGGCGCAACATGGCATGCAGGACGCGCAGGAAGCGCATACGCCGCAGCAGGGTGTTCGTTCCTACGTCGACTCATTCCGTCACCCTTTCACGAGTCAACCATAGTCCATTGTTTGGCCGCCTGGAGTGCCATTTCGAGACGTAGGTCGAGTGCCCGCACCATGTGCACGCAATTCGGCGCATGCACACGTACCTACTCAGCTTCCTCGCCCACTTGAGCAAGGGTCTATTTACCATCTCCCGCTCTCGCGGCGGGGGAGCACGGGTTGGTATGATGTCCAGCCCCCCCCCCCTGTTCGTTGTTGGGCGGGTCAGGCCCTAGATAGGTAGCAAGTCTCATCAGGTTCAGACTAGGTACATGGATGGCGTAGGAACACCAGGTCTCGACGCCGGCCCAGTGGACCTGCTGGCATCGATCTGGTCGTCACTTTGGGGAGCCGACTGTAGTTGGGTATAGCATTTGTTCTCCGTCGTGTGTAAATTAGAAAAGTATCGACTAGGTTCGATAGACCCTGACTAGATGCCTACTTGGAGTAGTACATGGCGGGAAAATGCCCTAAGGCAGGATTCAGGGGACCACGGCTCTCAATAATAGAAGTGTGCTTATTGCTGCATTTGGGGTCACGGTCTGTCGGTTAGAATTATCCAGGTCACTCGCAACGGTTCGGTTGCCCAGTTGCCCAGTTGCCTGTCAGAGTACATACCATCTGTGGGAGAGCGAGCCCACTCCTCTTCACATTGTACACCGCACCAGGTCCCTCTACTGCTAAAATTGGTGGAGTGAGCAACCCCCGTCGGTCGATGAAACAAGGCCGGGGGGCACTCCAACAGCATTTGTGACTAACTGCGCCAACGGCGGTCTCATTAGCCTGTTGCACCCTACTCACAGGGCGCTTCCATGCACACCGTCGTGTTGATGCGCTATGTTTCCAATCCCTACAAATCTCAGGTTAAAGCCCTTTGTTGCTGATCACTGGATCCAATTGTACAAGTCTCGTGCACGAACTACGTAGCACCCAACAATTCCAGTCTTATCGTCGTGTATTTAACAATCACACCAACTCTCTCAGGGAAAAAAGGGAAATCAACATACCCACTGTGACAGCCACCCTAGATCTAAACATGATGCTGAGCATTTGTATTATTGGACCAGCTAAAGGGTGAAATCGCCATTTTGACAGCCTAAGAACAGCGTACAAGAGTCCTCTATACCATATTTACATCATAACGCATGACCCATATTCCCCCATTACCAACCATGAATTGTTGTGCCGGGTCCCAATATCGGATTAATAGGGTCATTAAGTGACGTAGATGCACCTACTGTTTACGCGTCCTCGTGAATTGCGGCGAAAGACCAGCGTGCCTGGCGTGCAATTCGAACAGGCAGCTGACCACGAACAACATCAACGGCAAACTGATGACAAGGTCCACGTGTGACTGTGGTGGCTCATAACCGGACTAGTCTTATACGGACCAGACAGTCGTATAAATAGAAAAATAATGGGTTGGGCGCAGCTCAGGCAAGGCAGCGAACTCGAGCACCCGAAAATGCATGGGCATATCTAGGTAACTGTGATTTGGATTCACTCGGACTCAAACCAAAAATTGTGAATGTAGTCTAATATATAGGGACGTTGATTGAGCCGACTAAACACAGGCGCAAGGCCGGGCTGTCCGAGGTCCGTGCTGAAAGATGAGATGGGACCAGAGCAGACCATAGCGACTATGTCCCTGGTCGCATTGTTGACTCTGATCTTAGATCCTTCCACGTTTGTTGTTCATTGCTGGCGGTGGTGGTGGCCACTTTAGTGATCTGCAGAAATCCCAGCAGTCTCCGTCATTGGTGAAGGAATATCAGACACTAATGAAGCTTGGCAAGGAAGTCCAAGATAAGGTGAGAATATGCGTCGACCTGAAAATACGTATACATGCACCGATGCCAGGAACACCCGTGGAAGAAGGCAAATGGCTCAAAATCTCGGGGAGGGCGTGTCCAATCGGTGGGTGGCCTTAACCCTTAAGAAATTCGGAACCAACCCAGTGCATTGGTTGGTTCGCTAGGTGGGAAGGTAAAACACAGTGCAAGGCATGAACCTTTTTGTGGTTACACTCCAAAGCAAGATGCCATGCGGAAGCATTAGGTGATGAGCTTGGATGACCATAGGACTTGGGGACGAGCATGACAGGCCAATGCAGGACATGGGATGGATGCGCGCAAAATGAATGCCACTGGCACCCGCTCACTGGCTCGTCGCACTCACTTCTGTACTGTACCCATCACCTTATGTCACGTTTCCCACTGCTCAAAACCCCTCTTCCCCTGGTTATTCGCCGGTGCCTGGGCCATTCCACTGGAGTTCAGCAATTGACCAAAGCCCCTGACATACGAAGCAAGTGGCACATTGTCGTATTCATCGGCCGTGAGAGGATATTTCGGGATTTAAATCGAGGCATGGTCTACGCATGCTTGTCCACGAGGCATTACGGGGATGGTGGCGTTTTGGCCCCCGAGTCAAGTCTGCTGTAGCTAACAAGTTTCTGGTCCATCATCTCTCCCTGGTTTGATAAGTGGCGAGTGGGTTCCATTTCAGGCTCAAAGCTCCTCCCATGGCTTAAATAGGCTCGCCCTCGGGCGATGAGTGTGAAGGCCAATGCTTCCTCCAATGGCACGGGTGGTTACTTCAGGGGCAAACCTCCACACTTGTGTACCGCTAAACAACCTGAAAGTCTGACTCTTCAATGGGTTAAATATGGCCAACCTCAGCCCATGGATGACGTCGCGTTACCATCTCCATGGCCACCATTCGCCGCTGTGTAATCAGAAGTGCACTGCTGCGCTGCACAATGGGTAGACACCATCAAGTTGTTTCGTAAGCTGGTTAGTGCCTCAGTGAACATGTCCGTTTCCGCGTACTTGATAGATTGGTCTTTTTCATTTTCATTTTTTCTTTTTGCGTTGATTCCCAAGAATTGTGCGCCAAGGGGAACCGCCATAATCCACCTGTGATGCTCCATACAGATATACCATCAAGTAGTGATCATCGCAGGGGGCAGGTTCTGCGCGGTCCTCACCGTCAATTTCTCTGCGGGACAGGCCCGTATCGCACCCACTACACCACAGTGCTACCAGTGGGCTAGCACCTGGCCCGAGTTGGCGACTTATACCCAACGAGGCAAGGAGCCAATGTACTAGGTAGGGAGGGAGGTACCTGTATCATACCAAGCTGGACCCAGACGTCTGCTTGTCATTCCATCCCCGATCCTATTGCATATCTTGACTTCCTCGTCAGACGCCATCTGCTGCCTCCCCTCCAAACCCCAAACTCCAAACCCCAAATACGAACCTTCGACTTCTTCGACTTCTTCGCCTATTTCGCCATCCACCTCCCGCTTTACCGCCGCCCACCGTCCGCTGCCCGCCGCCCCTCCTCGCCTCTTATTCCCCTTGACATGAGCCAGGGCGCGGACTGACCACTTGGGCATCATCTTGCGTCCTGGGCAACCCCGCCATAACGAACCTTTCACCGGTGTCGCCAACTGTCACTCAAACACAATGTCGTCAGCATCACGCAGCTCCTGGCACGGCCGCCGAGTCAACAGCAGTAAGGACATGGGACGAGCCCGTGCCGCTTCGAGGGCCCAGCCCATAGTTGTCGAGCACGATGAAGCCCGCACATTTGCCCTGCGCGCCGCCTATCTACATTATATTTTGCAACCCAAAACTAGACGAAAGCAATATGTTCCCGCACCGAAGCAGCCCGCACGAAGCCACACCAGCGTCGGCCTCCTCGTTCAGGAATATGTCTCTGGGACGTCTTCCAGCTTGAAGTTGCCTCACAGTTTTAGCGGCGTTGTTCTCTCCCGGGTCAGTGGCGTCCTCAGGGGTAGTGAACGCCTCCCTGGCTACAACGATGCCGCTGTCAAGAGGACTTTCGCCGAAGCATACACTGCCTTTTCCGAACGCAATTTTCGAAGGACTGTCGACACAGAGAGGAAACTTGAACCCCTCATTCTTATTTTTTACAGTGCCGCCACCAAGGCCGCCCAGAAGGGTGCTTCACCCGACGACGATTCCTGGAAACTCCTTCCTGACCGTCACCTCGCCCTTTTCGTTCGCTTGACAGCAGCGATATTGCGCGACCATGGGCACGATCGCGACAAGCCCGAATTGATGTCTCGGCTCAACAATCTTGAAAAGAAGCTTCTTACGAATGATCAAGATTTAGTCGCCGATGGCGGCAAAACAGTTGAGGTTGTCGTGCCCTTGAGCTATGATGTCAAGGACATGCCCATGGTTCAAGTTGTTGCTAGTATCTTTGGACTGAGCTTTTCTGAGGTACAGAATGAAATAAACGAGAACAAACAAGTGTGGACTGAGGAGGCGGCACTTCAGGACCTCAAGTCTTACCAGGCTCGGCTGAACGCGGGCATGCCTGGCGCTTTAAGGAGTCAGGACTTTGATCTTGAGGAGTCCTTCTTGGAATGGAAAGAGTCCGAAGCTCCTCACCTATCCAAGATGATCCTCGATATTTTAACGGCGAAACCAGAACTGGCAAAGTCGTCAGCTGGTGCACTGGAGAATGTTTTGTCCAACCGTCCCCAATCCACCTTTAACGATCGAACGTATGCAGAACTTAGTCGCGCCTTGGCTAGCTCTGGTGATGGCAACATCCCATTTGACCCATCGCTCAACCTTGTCTCCCTTCCCCTGGGCGAGTCTAGCATCAGAGCTGTTGAGGAGACCATCTACACATTTATCCCATCAGAGCCTAGGGCATTTTTCAAATACATCCTCCAACATGCTATGACATTTGATCAAATACACGCAGACCCCGATATTGATTACCAGCCACTCTCTTCACAATCCATGGATCTCTTGACCGAGCTCGCTGTACGATGGCGCATCCCTCAATCTTCACGACTCATTGTCCTGCTCGAGGTTGCTGCTCGCAAGTTTGTCGACCGAGAATTGGTACCTGAGGAGCTGGATGCCGTCTTTGACTTTATCAAGGCACCTCTTCCCGAGCCAAAGAAGCCCCCACACATGCACTTGTATTCTGCTCCTCTAACTGAGATTGACTCCAGTCGGTGGACAGTACACGACTTTGCTGTTTATCAACACACACTTTCCACGATTCATGAAACGCTCTTACGCGAACTTTACGATTTAATGGAGAAGTGTTATGATGTAAAGCCGCCCCAAATCGCCGCAGTTTTGTTTATTCTGGACCAACATATCGTGAATGATCCTTGTTTTTCGCCAAGGGCGGATGCCGCAGCTGAATTCGCCGACCATCTAACTCAAGCATTACGCCTACGTGCTGCAGATGCGTACCGCCAGTATATGGAGAAGGAAATCCCTGCACAAAGGGAAGAATGGGAATTTGGCCATGTTTCTAAATTGGGAAAGACGGTCATCAAGCTGTGCGACAGGATTAAGAAGCGATATAAGAAAACGCCTGAAATCATGGGTGTAAATCCACTGGCTATTCTTGTGGAAGAAGTCTTCCCCAGCTTTGAGGAAGATGCTAATGCCATTATCGAAACTATTTTGCACCACGCCACGGAGAATGAGACCGAGATTGACATCCAGGATGGCTTTGACTTGTACCAGGAACTCGTCGAAATTCGTCACCTTCACCAGGAATCACTACCCGATAGGCCATTCGCCTTTAGCGTCGAGAATCTCCTGGTTGACTTTGTGTGGCGATGGATCCGTGCTACCGAAATCAGGATGGAGGAGTATGTTGAGGAAGCCATCAAGCAAGATCAGTTCCAGGTTCGTACTGAGACACCTGGTCAAATCCCGCTAGATACGGAGCGCCATAGTGTGTCAATCATTGACATATTTATGCTTTTCAACCAATCCGTCGATCAAATCTTCAAACTGGAGTGGAAAAATGAAGAGCAACATGCTCGTTTCATGACGGCACTCGCAAAGGCCTTCTCTATTGGCCTTGGGAAGTATTGCGAAATTGTCGATTCTCGTTTTGCTAAAGAAATGGACCGCCCTTCAGCCGAGGAGCTGGCGGCACAAACCCAAACAACTCAGGAGAAGTGGATGCAAATGGCAAAGGATGCCTGGAACAACAAGGACCGTGTTGAACCTTTCCAATTTTACGCTGAGGTATGATTTCCCTGTGTTTTTAGAATCTGTCACTGACATCACCACAGTCGTTTGTGAAGCTCAACAATATCGAGTATGCTATGCAAGAGTTGGATAAGCTTGAAAAAACCATGAATCCAGATGCTTGTGCCACAATCTTGGAGAAGATAGATGGACCAAAGAAGAAAGTTCGTAGGCCGAACAAGTACACTTTTACAATCAAAGTTATGGAGGCCGAAGACATCAAGGCGTGTGACCCCAACGGTTACAGCGATCCTTACGTTGTTTTTGGTGACGAATACCAGAAACGCCTCCACAAGACGAGGATCATTATGAGAAATCTCAACCCAAGATGGGACGAGACATTTGAAATTACAGTACAAGGCCCAGTGAACTTGATCGCAACGATTTGGGACTATGACACATTTGGCGATCACGACTACGTGGGCCGAACATCACTCAAGTTGGACCCTTTGCACTTTAGCGACTATTTACCACGAGAGTTCTGGCTGGATCTAGATTCTCAAGGTAGATTGCTCATACGAGTGAGTATGGAGGGAGAACGAGACGACATCCTCTTCCACTTCGGCAAAGCCTTTCGACATCTAAAGCGAACCGAGAGAGACATGGTTCGCAAGATCACCGACAAGGTGAGATGATCAAATAATTTAGAAGCCTGCCATCTGAATGCGCTAATACCTCTGCAGTTAACTTCGCAAATCAACGCTGTACTATCAGTTGAAACACTTCGAGACCTGTTGGGAACTGGTGGTATTGGTGCATCTGTCTCAAGTTTATGGAAAAAGCGTTCTTCGACAATGCCAAGTGTAACGCCCAACCAGATCGAAGGCGCCCTAACGCCGCTATTCGCCTACTTCGACGAGAATTTTGCTATTATGAAGCAGACCTTGACGGAGGCCACAATGATTGCAGTCATGACGCGATTGTGGAAGGAGGTTTTGATGGTCATTGAGAATTTGCTTGTGCCGCCACTGTCAGACAAGCCATCTCCAAAAAGGCCCCTCTCTCCCAAGGAACTGGATGTGGTTTACCACTGGCTTGGGATGCTCTTCAACTTCTTCAACGCCAAGGATGAGCATTCTGGGGAGCAGATGGGAGTTCCCGCGGAGGTCCTTAAGTCGCCTAAGTGGCATGAACTGGCCTCGCTGAACTTCTTCTACTTTGAAGATACTAACAATTTAATCCGTGAGTCAGAGCGAATGGCAGCAGCCACTGCTCAGCGGGCGCAGCAGGCGCTCCAGCAGCAGAACGCGCAACAGAACCGCCTATCGGCTCCACCTGCGCTTGGCGCATCACTTGGCGGTGCGGGCGCTTTCGCGAGTATGGGCACGATTCGTCGTGGAAAAAGTATCATGATGAGTCGCAACCTGGGCACGATGCGTAAGGCCAAGGAGGCCAAGCGACGGGAGGCACAAGCAGATCCCAGCGACGATATGATCTTGCGGATCCTTCGCATGCGGCCCGAGGCGGCCCACTACCTCAAGGAGAGACATCGTCAAAAGGAGCGACAGCAAGCGACAGCTGCAGCGGCTCTCATTGTTAAGAACAGTGTCACACAGGGATGGGGTGCCGGCGGGCCTCCAGCCTTCTCGGGCAACTTTGGACGCAATAACTTGCCACGACGATAAGGATGCAGCCACAATACGATCTCGCTTTGTATAAAGTCATGTTTGGAACCGATGGATCGGAAGAGAGGGGAAGAATCAAAGGCAAGACAAATTGGATACGGAACGCAGACAGGGGATGCAAGAACAATGGCTTTTGTTCAACCATGTTGCGCTTCTTTTTTTTCTTTCTCTTTTGATAATCTGGCTGGATGGAAAGGCATCAGATACCCTCATTCGTACAGGTAGCAAGGTAATTATTGATTACTCGGGGCCACGCAAGGCAAGGGCACATTTGGGGAAGCTGGAACGGTGGGTTGTAGTTTAGTCAATGGTAGAGACAGTGGAATTGTAGCGATTTGTTTTGAACTAGCGTGTAATACCATCAAAGCAATGAGGCCAAGTACTGTAAGCCCCAAGACTTTGGACATACGGTCATTAGCACGGAGATGATTGGTGACACAAGCAAGGTCTGTCTAAAGTCACCGCGTGGGAATGGGTTTTAGCATGCTGCCAATTATGTTGTCAGCCTACGTTGTTGGTTCTGCTATAATCGGTCGGTGGGACGGCACCGGGCCGAGGGGACTGTAACCCTCGTTCACATGGTCTTTTATTGCCCGCCGAGTTTGTCGATCTAACTGCAGAGCAACCTAACTTGGCGCGCGGTCGGCACATGCGAGGATGCGTACGACGAGTGGTGGATGGATGGCGAAACTGAAGGCCCTGGATCGTGCAACCCAGTGCATGATAGGGGTGGAGGGGACTTCATCACTTGACCTGAATTCACGAGGTGATTGAAAATAAAAGAAGAAGAAAAGAGAGAAAAAATGAACCCTTGGAGTCAACCAGCGTAACTTAAAGGTATTCAGCCTGTCTAGAGCAGAACTCATCTCTTTGTGTCTTACCTCCAAGGTCCCTCAACTGCGGAGAATACTTCTCCGCGTCCAGCGAAGGACTCGGCCGACATGGAGAATGAACTGCGCAAGAATCAATTCGGAACTTTGCAGGAGTTAGAGTGGGGTTAATTATCCACTTGGTAGCACCCTGACAAGCGGCTCATGCAAGGATAAGTCGAGACGAAGGCGACGGCGACTAATAAAGAGGTCGAAAGGGGGCAGTCAGTGAGGCCTGGCAGCGGTAAGCGACGTCAGCGAGCGGGGATTGCGCGCGTAGTGAGACCCGCGGGTCTCAGGAGTCGAAGGGCCTATATCAACAGCGGTGGTGTGCTGGAGGAAGGGGATACTGGGAGGTCCCTGTGTAATTTGAGGGGTATCTGAATGTGGTTACACGATGGAACACGAGGGATGCCTGAAGGCACGGTGGAGTAGCAACTTTGTTATTCGGGGCCCCCGAACAGGTTGATCCTCGACAATGGCGTCTCGAATATGTACGGCGGAGGAACCATGTGTAGTAACGATGGTCAAAATGACGGAATCTAGGGTCCAGACTTTGTCGGCCATGGACCAGGACGCAAATTCGAGGCACGCCATCATGAGTTTTGAGAAGCAGGGAGACACGTGTGAGGCCTCTGAGATGCCGCTAGAAGGTGGACAGTATGTCAAGTGGAGGAAATGACGTCGTTAGTAGGCTGGTAGCGCTGGCCGAGCGCGGATGACAATATGAGTCGTGCATGGCGTGTCTGTCAAGAACACTAGAATATGGGCCTTTGTTGTTGGTGGTACTGGCCCTGTTTGATCTACAGGGTCGTGAATCTCTACGAGACATTGAGGCTTCTTCAATGGCCGCGAACATAGTAGTGTGTTCGCCTTGGGTCGAAAGTTGAACATTGGTCACTGGGCTGATCCTTGACTAGGCCAGTCCGCTATTTCCCAGTACATTTTGCCACGCTCAACGGCGCAAACGACCGCCTTTGGTGCCTATCTACCCCGTAGGACGCCGCCTGCCAAGTGCGTTACGGCGTCAACGAGCCGTAAACCTGCAGTTCATAGGTAGGCATCGAGTAGTCAAGGGTGGGTGCCTGTGAGTCGTGGGTAGGACAGGCGTTTCAAAGGATGAACCGCACGACACATGAATAATAGAGGCGGTGGAAATTTAACCAACGAGAAATGCAGAGGTAAAGCCAAAGTCACCTGCGGCTCCCAAGACGTGTTGGATGTGAACGGGGTGGCGGCGCCTGGGCGCTGCTGCGAAGAACCCCGTGACGATCAATGGGTGACTTCGACGTCCGTTTTGGGAGCTGTTCGGAGATGTCATTTTGCACTTCTGTTACCTCAATGTAACTCATTGCTCTCGTTGTGTGTCTGCCCCATGGGTATTGCACCAGCGAGCCGGCGGCAGAGACGAGCACTGGTTCGGCCCAGAGATCGACGGGCGATTGACGGACGCCTGCAGGCATGACGGAGAGATTGGCGACTGGCCGAACATGGAGATGGGGATGGAATTGGAGATGGGGATGAGGTGAGGCGAGATGCGAGAGAACCGGGGGGGGGGGCAACATATGTTTGTTGTTACGTACAGGCGAGAAAGTCACTGCATCAAGGTTGCAACGGCGAGGGCGGTGGCAGCGGCAGCTTGTGGTGTTGGCCGTTTGAGGCATTAGGCCATTGTACATACAAAAAGGACACCAGCACTGTACAAGGCGAAGATGAAAAAAAAAGAATGAAAAAAGTTCCGCTCCATTCATGACCAATAGGATTAGCCTAGGAGCATTCCGCCACGCCCATTTGTGATGCGCCGGGGACTCGGGTGGTGGGCTGGAGGACCAATTCTTTTGTATCAGAACAGATGCGCACATGTGATAAGATGTAAAGGTGATAGCCGCCCCAGTGCTGTACGTCTTCTCTACTGCATGGTTAGACACACCAGCTTGCTCCGAGATGCACCTGCTTAGGGTTGAGACAGGGACTGCATGTTGTACGCACCCCGACTCGGTTCTGCTGTGAGCGGCCGCAGAATCCATCATGTAGGCATGTGCCCGAGCGGTGAAGTCGGCAGCAGCAAAACATCGCAAAAGTACCCCACAGTTAGTAGAAATTGCCATTATACTATGTGCATGCCTTTGCTGTGATATGTCCTTGCGTATGTTTTCCGCAGGGTTTAGGGCCCAAAGGACGGTACGGTATGGGGTGGGGCCAGCCAGTTGCGGAATTTTTTTCTTTCTTTTTGGCCTACAAGAACGGATTTCCTTGGCTGGGGCTTTGAGTCTGCGTTGTGTAAGTAATGAGTCTTGTTTGTTCTCTCATTTGGGGCGCCAAGCAGCCCTGGGCGGCATTTTAGCAGCCCTTTTTCGTGAATGGCACGAGTGGATGACGCCAAGCATATCCATGATTGGCCGCTACACGTGGTGGAGGGGCCAGCGACGGAAGCCATCAGCGGCACAACGAAACTCAAGAATGGACGACACTGGACAGGCGACAGGACACAGAAGGGAAATGTTGGGGCTTTGATATCGACGAATCAGAGCTTATTCGGCCTTGCCCACAACAATGACGTATGTGGCTGATCTGCTCTTGGCCCACACCTCACATCCCCTGAATCCGTGAGTCCGCGCCCGCTGCCCACCGCAACCGCACACAAGTCCTCCCCACTCACACGCCTCCAACGATGTCATGCTTGTCTGATGTTGCTGTCTCCAGCGGAGCGGGTGGAACAGGAGCCACGGGTTTGCTGGCTTGGTTCCTCTCCTTTTGCTTCTCTGCACCTGGTCCTTGTTGTTGCAACCAGAGGATAGGGGGGGGGGGGGGGGGGGGGGGGACTACTGCCAACGTGGGGGGCACCCACCGGAGTTGGAAAAGGGAAAACTCAGACCCTTTTTTTTACATCCCACCCCCTCCAGGGGAATTGGCCCCAGAATAGTTGAACAAGACTCGAAAACGACAGACACCCCAACCAAAATCCCCCACCTCCCCCCCCCCCCCCGCCCCCCCCCCCCCCACCAACCCCCACC
>JAHVYB010000274.1:0-37765 GCA_020623695.1 Calonectria henricotiae
GCGGGTAGGCGGCATAGAGTGAGCTGGACGGTGGAGATGGGAGGGAGATTGTAGCGCAGGGTGAGAGGATCGATGAGTGCTGTGGAGGGGGTGGTGTGGTGTGTTGCGATGGCTGGGGGTGGTGGGGTGGGTGTTTGCTTTGGTGTTGGGTGTGGGGTTGGTTGTTTGTCGGGTTTGTTGGTTTGTGTTTGTTTTGTTTTTTTTTTTTTTTTTTTATTGTTTTTTTTTTTTTTTTTTTTTTTTTTGGGGGGGGGGGGGGGGGGGGGGTTGAGTTCCATCACATCATGGATACACCAAAGGGTAGATGGGTCAAGACGCATAGCCAAGACTAACAAACGCGAGGCAACACAGTCGACCTCCGGCAAAGGAAGATTGGATGGATGAGTGGACGGATGTGTGGATGGATGGGTGAGGTGACGACGTCTCGCCCAACATGCCATTATTACCGCCTAGCCCTGTTGCATCGGCATGGAGAATGGTGCATTGAGCGTTGGATATTGAGTGGCTCAAAAGCGGTCCATTGGCTTTTTCAAGAGTCTTGGAGGGGAAGTATTTTAATTCCCTTGTCATGACGATCGCGTGCTGAGACTTTCGACATGTGAATGTGGCTAGTGAGTGGAGACGGAGAGAGTGGCGATGACAGGGAATTTAGTGCGCCCACGCTACGGGTGCGAGGGAAGGTAATCCATGACCGGCAGCTGACGGAGCTCGGAGCTCGGAGCTCGTGGTGATTATGCTTAGTGGTCAATGGAGGGGAGCTGTTTTTCCTAGCCGCCTACATGTTACATGCGGCGAGAAAAGGAGAAAAGAAAAGGAGAAAAGAAAAAAGCAAAATACCAAAGCGAGTTCGTGCCAGTGTCAATCCGGCGATTGGAGGGGTCCCGGGACGGATGCATTAAGCTCGTGTTTGTGTGCGCGGTGTTGGATGTTAGCCGCGGCATAGGCATCGCCAAGACAGGCAAGGGGTCGGCCTCTTATCAATTCGCGAGGGATTGGAGAGTCATGTCGCTTTCGTCAAGAGCATACTTTGAAGCCTACGCGAGCGAGATAGGCGACGGCGCATACACGAGCTTAGGGGCATAGGACAAATGGACTGGGGGGCGTGTCGCGAAATGCCGGCATGTTTTCGCGCTCTACTCTCTCTCAACTACATGACAGAATTTCTGGCTGGCCTCAACAACTGTTGCGCTGCGGATAACTCCATGCCCGCATCCCGGATCGCCTTTGGACCGTTGGCCGACAGGGTGTGATGCATGCTTGCATGCTGTACGCCATTAGCCATGTCATTCGACGATGCGCAGACGAACCGATGCGGGCGGCAGAGCACAGATAAGCCCAGAAATTGGAAAGGGTCCTGCAGCCAGTGAAGTTGGGGCAGTCTACACACCCCTGTGCACGAGCATCTAAAGGCGCATTATTGGAAGTGTAATTATGACGAAGGGTGCTGGAGGATGCAACGAGGAATCCTTGAAATCCCCTCTCCGCTCCCAACCGCCAAGGGAACTTTTAGAGCGGCGTACAGCACATAATGCCACCGTACCGTGGGAAGAAGATGGAGTGAGGCGTATCACGGACGGCTTTGTGGTGACGGGATCATGTCCGCGTTTCACAAGCCGGCAATGACCCCGGGGTCGGATCATGGGGGACAATTATCCAACCCAGTCTCTAGGAACCCGACAAGCGGGTTTGCGGCTCAGTTCGTGTGTCTGCCAAGATGCGGCGGCTCAATTGCGATGCCGGGGGGCTTGCGAAAGGGAAAAGGATTTCTCCAAGAGAATAAACCGCGCCGTAATAGGACAGAGAGCGTCTCCAAGAGTGAAGAGAGCTGGCTATTCGGTTTCGCTCGTGACGAAGGCGGCGAGAAGCAGCAAACAGCGGACAGCAGATTTAACACACCAGGGAGCCACTTTCACATGCCAGGTCAACAGGGGGGGTTTGGATTCTTGGTCAGTCCCTACGCAACACGCCCTGGAATGGTGCGGCTGAGTGGGCCCACGCCTTGCTCCAGCACCGATGGTGTCACGGAACGCCAACAGCACCCCACCACTTCCATCTTCATCATGGCCATCGACGGGGCCGGCCAGCTTCCTGACGAGCAGGAGAAAAGGGGAGAAAAGGGAAGAAGGGGGAAGGCGAGGAAATACAGAAGATGGTAGCAGTAAAAGTCCTGTTTGGGCTCTTTTTTTCTCTCTTTCTTTTTCTCCCTTGTTTTTGTCTTCTTAATACTAGGATCCCGATAAGGAAGCAAGAGAGAAGCGGGACAAAACCCCATCGACTGGTCTCGGGAAGCAATCACAAGCTCAAGCTCAGGTACCGAACTACGCCTCGCCCAATCCTGATCCGATGGGCATCCCAACCCTGGCGTCGACACAGACACATGCAAATGCGCATGCACATGCCAGAGCCACCAAAGACGGGTCTAGCCTCGATACAGTACATCAACGACCTTCACGGGCAAGGTTTCCCTTGATAAATACGTACATTTCTAGTCCGCGCTGCCCGTCAGGTTGTGGCGTCCACACCACATCACATCAAACACACCTCGCACCTCGTTCCCTTTTTAGCCTCTGCTAGACCCCATCTCCCGCTACCATCCATCTCTCCCTTGCTTCTCCTCTCTCGTCTTCCTGCCTTGCTACCTACCTTCTCCTCTTCCTCCCTCTGCAAGCTCTCACAACTCTCCCCGCTTCTGCCTCGTCTGCTCCCAGTCCAGCTCTCTGACCAAACCACCTACCCTGATTCCCGCAATCGAGCTTGCCCCCTCTCGTGCCAACCTCACGAGCTATCCAGCTCAACTATCTACTGATCCCACATAGGGTACATTGCTGGCTTCCCGCCCATCCATCCGTAACCCTACGTCCTCGTGTCGTCATCAGCGCCTGATCTCAACCAAACCTTTTGAGATTGCCCTCCGCTCACCAAGTCTTCTCGCCAGCCCAACTCAACTCAAACACTACACAAAATCCTCTCGGCAATTATTCACAATGGCTTCCCCCCAGGTTAACGGCGACGTTCCCAGCTCCTTCCATTCCCTCTTTGTTCAGGTACGAGCTCTTTCCCCATGAGCCTCATTCTCATTCATTTGCAGTCGTTTCTGTCCCAGTGCTAACATTGCCCTCTCCCGCCAGCACCTGTTGAACTACCCCGTCATCAGCGACGGACTCCACACCTTCAAGGCCAACGAGTACGGACAGAAGTCGATCAAGCTCACCGACGCCGCCTACCAGGCCTTGGCAGCACGCATGGTCCCCTTCTTGTCCAAGCCTTACCAGTACTTCTCCCCATACGTTCAAAAGGCTGATTCTCTTGGTGACAAGACCCTGGATCGTCTTGATGAGAAGTTCCCCGTTGTCAAGAAGCCCACGGAAGAGCTCTACAATGAGACCAAAACTCTAATCCTTCTGCCCTACACCAAGGGCCTTGAGGGCAAAGAGCACGTCCTCCAGGTCTACAATACCGAGTATAAGAAGAACGAACAGGCTGGTCTCTTTGCCCATGGAAAGGCTTCCCTCGCCACGGTCCTCGTTGTCAGCAACGAGACCTTGGCCTGGCTGAGCGGCTTCCTCCACGCCAAGAAGGCCGACGCTTCTCAGGCTGTAAACGAGAAGATCAACCAGTAGTTAAGCTATACCCTTGAGGCTGGTTCCACTTGAGTGGACGACGACACTGGGTTGAAAGACCCATTATATATGTATACCCTCACTACGCTTACGTTTGGGCCGTTTTTTTCCCTTGTCACCTTCTCATCCCCCGATCCTCCATTCGCACGGCCCTATTCGTGGGTGTGCTTCCTTCGATGGCGTGGCGAAGGGGAGAATGAGCCCTTCTGAGTGGAGGGCAGCAGGCCTGTCTACATGTCGAACTATTGGAGGGCCTTCATTCTCTCTTGGGCCGTCGCTTTTTTCTTTGACTCGTCTTCTTCTGGCAGCGGTTTGAGAACATTTATCTGCTCCCGTAGAGCACTCTGCTGTCAATCACAACTCGCGCTCGTGACGTCTCGTGGCATACTTGCGAGATATAAAATTGACGTCACGAGCGCACTGGGGAAATGCACATCCTGGAGTCCCGTGTGCAGATTGACGCAGTGACGATTTCCTACTTTTTTTTTCGGGAGAGAGATGATTATAGTCTTTGTTTGGTCAAAGATGTCATGGAGGCGCTGTTTTCCTTGGTTTTCTTCTTTTCTAGCTCTTGTTCGTGGTTACATTCATCTTCGGGATGTGTCCAAGATGGGAGCCGAAATTGGCAGAACGATGCGGACGACAAAAGACATAAAAATGAGAGCTTTAATAGATTTTCTTGGGTTATTTCCTTTTTTAAAAAGACGCTGCTTCCTCCCGGCCCTTGCACGATGCACCCTCGTTTTGTGTAAAGAAACTTGTCATAACCCGGAGTCGCAAAATATTTCCCCAGTTCTATGTAGCACGGTCTTTTTGGGGTTTGGAAATGGATCTCGCTTTTGAGTTTTCTTGTAATGTGTTAGTGAAATCCAATTGGAATGGATCAGAACCGGTTTGGGAAACTTGCCCATGGTCCGCGATATCTGTGAAGAGCTATATCCCATATTAGCTAGTGCATCTAATTTCATTGTCCCATCATTCCCTCTCTTTTTTTCCCCTTCTCGCTATCCGCTACAGTATTTGTATCATATTTTTATTTCTTTGTATTACTTCTATCTGCTGCTACCTAGCTACAATACAACGATCTGTTAGAGGAAAACCCTCGTGCTTAGGTTGCCGCCGGTGTCAAAACCTCTAGGAGATCTAAATCCCTAAGTTGCATCCGCTCTCTGACGTGGAGTAAACTGCTAGGGTCAGCGTTTGACGTGGTTAGCCAACTTATGCTCATATAGGCATATAATTGGCTCTTGGGTGCTGCCGGATTGTATGTGTATCATATCAACCTAATACAGGCCTCGTGGGTTTCATATGATGTACATTGTGTATGTTTTGCACTGCATGGTGTGGGCAATGGTAAGTTAGGGTGGATTAATAGGCCGATTAATTAATCATCCAAGCCATGACTGGAGTGGGACTCGTTCCAGTTTGCATGTTATTAATGAAGGATGGGTTCATGATATTGACCACGCCAACCTTGACAGTGTTCAACAAGCACTTATATTTTATTTCCAAATATAAAATTTTATTTATTCACGCAGACTAGACCATCCCAGCTCCTGATACCGTGCGATGATTGAGTGAGCTGGATGGCTCGTGGTGGATAGGATGTGTTGTTTACCGCTATAGGGTAGACAACAAGACAAACCGAAATGATTCGAGATATCCAACTCTCTCCTGTAAATTTTTTTCCTTGGCTGCGCCTGTTAGTGCGTTGTTAGACCAGGGGGTTTAACAGGCCACCTTTACCGTAAGTAGTAGCCTTAGCACCATTGGTGTACTAATAGGCACACAATTAAGAGATTAAGAGAGTTAACCTTAATTGTACTACTCTAACTAGCCTTTAAAGGTTATGAAATATAGCTTGTAAAAGGCTTAACTAGGTAATTTTAAGAGTAAATATAATTAATATTTAAATAATTATAATATTAATATTTTTATTATATTTTTATTGTATTATAATTCTATAGTAATTTATAGATTCTAGTAGAACCTCTCTTTCTTTATTAGTTCCTTTTTTTTTTTATTTTTTTTTTTAAATTTAATTATTTATATTAAATTATTAAGCTACTTATTATTATTATTTATATTTTTTATAAATCTCTCTTAAGAATTATTTAAGCTAAGTCTTTTTTTTATAAATAACTAATAATTTAATATTAAATTTAATATATTTTATTATTAAATAATAAATTTAATATTATTATTATTAAAGCCTTTTTTTTTAAGTAATTTATATTTTTAAAGGATAAGCTTAATTTTATTTTTAAAATATATAATACTTTAATATTATAAATAATAGATTTTTTTATTAAGGTAATATTTATTTATTATAGTAAATTAGATATTAATAGCTTAGATCTTTTAATATATATATTTATATATAAAGTTAGATTTAAAAGGGGTATTATTTTTATAAATAAGATAATATTAGAATAATATTTTAATTAATATTATTTATAGGTATATTTATAGGTATATTTATAATATTAATTTATTCTTATAATTTAAATTTATTATTATCCTAGCTAATAAATAACTTAATAATAACATATTTATAATAAATAGAAATATTATTTATTATAACTTAATAAAATACTAAAGAATTATATATAGTATTTTAGCCTTAGAAATATATAATAGAATTACTAGAATAGATATTATATTTATAATAGTAATTACTATTAATTAAATAACTAATTAACTTAAAAGTCCTAGAATTTTAATTATTATATATACTAATTTATATTTACTATATAAATACCTTATAAAACTTAAAATAATAAAAAAGAAATAGCTTATAATTAATATTATAGCCCTAAGATAATTATATAAATAGTAAGAATTATATAAAGTTAGATAAATTAATAGAGATAATAATATTACTAATATATTTATTAAGGTATCCCTAAATTAAGCACTTAAAAGATTTATTAATAATAATAAAGTAACTATTTAAATAAAAGGCTAGATTATAAGAAATAATAATACTAATTAAAGGGATAAAAATAAGAAAAAGAATAAGTTTAATAGTTATAATTACTTATAGCTAAGCTTATTATCCCTTTAAAAGAGAAAAGCTTTAGCATTAAAATATTAAATTAATTAATAGAATAATAGCCTAGGAAGCTAGTTATATATACTTTATTAGTAGTGTGGTGCAGTGGTTAGCACGCTGTGTTTTTTACAGAGACTAGGGTTTAACTCCCTGCACTAGCCCCTGGCCCAGGGAAATAGGTAAAAGGGTTATTATAACTAGTTAATTTTCTTATTATATTTTTATTATATTATAATCCTATAGTAATTTGTGGATTCTAGTAGGGTACTAGTCTAGATTCCCTAGACCTCCCTTTCTTTATTAGTTCCTTTTTTTTGTATTTATTTTATTCTAAATTTAATTATCTATATTAAATTATTAAGCTACTTATTATTACTATTTATATTTTCTATAAATCTCTCTTAAGAGTTATTTAGGCTAGGTCTTTTTTTTATAAATAACTAATAATTTAATATTAGCTTTAATATATCTTATTATTAAGTAATAAATTTAATATTATTATTATTAAGGCTTTTTCTCTTAAGTAGCTTATATTTCTAAAGAATAAGCTTAATTTTATTCTTAGAATATATAATACTTTAATATTATAAATAATAGATTTCTATAAGAATACAAGTAGTATATTACATTTCCCCAATAAACCAAAAGATCAACTAATTCTTACATATTATATAGGAATTATACTATATATTAGTATATAAGGCACAGTATATAGTCGGTTAATGCCTATATCCTTATAATTATTCCCCTTCTATTAGCAGTGCGTCCTAAGCTATATTATCCCTTATTAGTCCTAATAATCTTACTTAAGGATGCTATTAGCCTTAGGCGAGTAGTTATTAGCCTTATATACTTTGGCTACTAAGAAAATAGACTAATATAATGCCTAGGAATATATAATTAATATTAATTCCTAAGACTAGCTATAGTAGTAATTGTATATAGTAGCTTTATGAGCCTAATATAAGCCTAATATAGTTATAGACCTGGGGTTTAAACCTATAGCCTTTGTATAGCCAGAAGACCTATAATGTGTAAGAATAATTATAAGAATATAAGTAGTATATTATATTTCCCTAATAGATTAAAAGATTAACTAATTCTTATATATTATGTGGGAATTGTATTATATATTAGTATATAAGGCATAGTGTATAGTTGGTCGATGCCCGTGTCCTTATAATTTCCTTATTAAGGTAGTATTTATTTGCTATAGTAAATTGGATATTAGTAGCCTAGATCTCTTAATATATATATCTATATATAGAGTTAGATTTAGGAGGGGTATTATCTTTATAGATAAGATAGTATTAGAATAATATTTTGACTAATATTATTTATAGGTATATTGTAAGAAGATAGGAGCCTAAGCTTCTTATCTAACCTTACCCCTATTTCTAATAAGTAATAAGATAAGGAAATAAAGGAGCTTATAATAAGCACTTAATAAGTACTTATTAAGTAAAAGTCTTTATTTAATATATATTATTAGAATTATCTATTTATATATATTCTAATTATATAATCCTTTATAATTCTTTTATTTTTATATTTACCTAGGTAATTAATATATATATAATAAATAATATTATATTCTAATATACTAATAAGGGTAATTGCTTCTTAATATACTATATAATTATAAATAATAAAATACTATACTAATAACTATCTATTAATAAGAAGAAATAAAGTTATTTTACTATTAATAGGCTAATTATAATAAAAGCTAAAAATATATATAAGTACTATCTACTAAATAGTTAGTTAGAGATTACTTAATAAGACTAAAACCTTATATTAGAGGAATCCTTAGAACTATAATATTATATTAGGATTCCTAACTCTAGGGTATATACTAAGAGTAATAATAGCTATAAGCTATAAGGGAGCCCTATATACCCTATACTAAAGGATAATATAAAAGAAATAAGATTAGAAGTATTACTAGATTAATTAGTATAGGGCTAGATATAAATAATATAATAGCTTGTGGAATGCTTAGTAAACTTAAGGAAGAACTAGGATAAACCCTTAATCTATAATTATAGCTACCTAAAAGAGGATATTACTAGTATAGAGATTAATAACTAGATATAAGCTATTAAGTTAGGGAACTAATTAAGACTAGGCTATATAGATAAGTAGAAAATTAAGTAAGTATTAATTAAACTCTTTTATATAAATTAAACCTAATAGTATAATTATATAGAAGGTATCCTTAGATTAGAATAGTAGGATTTACTAGATTATATATATAAGAGGTATATTAATATAGATTGCTAAGAATAGGACCTAAGGAATAAATTGCTAAGTCTTTTATAGTATAGAGAGTAGATCCTAATAGATTATTTCTAGATATAAATAATAATATATACCTTCTTAGGAACTAAGGAGATTAAAATATAATCTAACTTAGCCTATTAGTATTACTTTAGCCTAAATAGGTACCTAAAGGATAATTTAGACTAATTTAAGATTAGCTTAATTAAAGTAAGAGATATAGCCTAAGAAGTAGAAAGGTAGTGGCTATATATAAAATAGGATAGTAAATATTTGTAGAATAGATATTAAAAGAGACTTAGATCTAAGTCTTACTAAGAAGGATAGTAGAAGTCTACCTATATAGGGAACTCCTATAAGGGGCTTAGGGATAAATTACTATCTAAAATAGATTATTTAATCTTAGTATTAAATATAAAATATATTCTCTCTATAGAATATAAATTAAAGATATAAATATTCCTAGTATATTCCTAGGACTAAGGAAATATCCTTATTAAATATTATAATTATTTTTAAGTAGGTTATTATTTAAATAAGTATATTATACTAAGAAAGAATATAAAGTACTTAAAATTAGTATAAATTTAAATTATCTAAGCTAGGAATAAAAACTTAGACTTCTTAGAAAATAAATAAGTATAAAGGATTAGTCTAATTCCTTTATATTAAATCTATAGATAATCCTTATTAAAGATATTATAAAAGGATAGATAATTATACTATAAGCCTATAATAAATATATTATATAAGTAGATATAGATATTTATACCTAAGTTAATATTATTAGCTCTAAACTAGTAAAATAATTAGGATTATAATTTACTAAAGATTAAAAAATATTAACCCTAATTATATTTAATAGGAAGGAATCTTTACTAGGATAAACCTATTACTTAATCTTTTTCTTAATATACTTATAAGGATTCCCTAGGAAGATCTAGCAAATATTTACTAAAATACCCTAACTATAGGATATTAGTAATCTCCTACTATCTAATAACTCTATAGGCAAAGAAGAGATAATAATTAATACCTATACTTATACCTAGAGCTATATATTAATCTTAATTATAGAGCTAGAAGCCTTTGCAAAAAAGGTAATAGAGAATAGGGAATAAGTATAAGTAATATATATCTATAGTATACTATTGCTAGATAAATAGCTAATAGCTAAACTAGAAGAAAAAGAACCCTAGAAGGTAATAACTATACCCCCTAAACTCTAGAATATAGCTATTACTTTTAATAAGGTAATTACAAAGGAATTACCCCTTCTAAAGGGTATAAAATATATAATTAACTTAGTTAAGGGAAAGAAACCCCTATATAGCCCTATTTATCCTATTAATAGGATATAGTAGGAGGTAATCTAGGAGTATATTGTAGAGAATACTATAAATAGTTATATAAAGCCCTTTATAAGTAAAGCTAGAGTATTAGTCCTATTTATACTAAAAAAGGATAGTACCTTAAAACTCTATATAGATTACTAGGGCTTAAATACTATAATTATTAAGAATTACTATTTATTACTATTTATTAGAGACTTTCTAGACTAATTAGTAAGAGTAAAATAGATTATTAAGATTAATCTTAGGAATATTTACTATAGAATTTAAATTAAGCCTAGTAATTATTAGAAGATTGCTTTTTATATTAGATATAGTTACTTTAAGTATATAATTATATTATTTAGACTTACTAATACCCTAGCTACTTTCTAAGTATATATTTACTAAATACTAATTAGCTTATTAAATACTTATTATATTATATACTTAGATAATATTATTATTTACTCCTAAACTAGAGAGTAATATATAAAGAATATCTAGGAGATCTTATAATAGTTATATAAAGTATAATTATATACTAAACTATCTAAGTATAATTTCTATTAATAGAAGATAGAATTTCTAGGTTATATTATTACCTAAGAGTATATTTAAATAGAGCTAGAAAAAGTTAAAGTAATTATAAAATAGAAATTACCTAAGAGCTTTTAAGATATATAAGTCTTCCTAGGATTTTATAATTTTTATTATAAGTTTATTAGCTATTATTCTAAGATTATAAAACCTATTATAGCCCTACTAAAAGGTAGCTAGAGTAGTAGGAAAATAGGAGTATTTAAATAGTCTATAGAAATAGCTAATATATTTAATTAGCTAAAGAAAGCATTCTACTTAGTAATTATTTTATAGTATTAGAATCTTAGGTTAAAATTATAAGTAGAAATAGATATATTAGTAAAAGCTATATTAAGAATTATAACCTAATTATATAAAGACTAATAATAACTAATTACTTATTAGTTATAAAAGCTTATAAAAACTAAGTAATATTAGGCTATAGGCTAGTAAGAACTCCTTACTATTATTAAAAGTATAGAATACTAGAGCTACTATCTCTTAGGATTAATAGATAAGTTTATACTATTAATAGATTATATAGCTCTAATAAGAATTATTATAGCCTCTATAAAAGACCTTTAAGAAAGGTTTACCTATTAGGTATACTAATTAGTACCTTTTAACTTTAATATTAAATATAGATTAGGTAAGATAAACCCTATAAATAGGCTATCTAGGAGACTAGATTATATAGTAGGCAAAGTCTTATATAAAGATATTCTACTTACCTTAGTATAAAAGCTATAATTAGTATAAATATTCCTATTAAGTATATACTAGATAGTTATTAATAGCCTAGGAAAAGGCAAGATTACCTAAGTATATATATAAGTAGTAAAAGCTAGCCTAATAGGCTAGATCTAAGAATACTTAGAGAAATCCTTACCTTTAGACTAGCCTAGGGTATTAAGACCCTTTAGTTTAAAATAGAGCTTAATATTTATCTTTATAGTTATTATTAAAGCTTAATTAGCTAAAGATATAGCTATATAATAGCCAGAGAATGCTTAATAAGATATAGTTACTTTAGAAAGCTATAAGAACTTATTTAAAGCTAGGGTTATTATATTAGAATAATATATCCTATGCCTAGTTATTAAAGAATTAATAGAGGGTAAAATAGTATTTTTCTCCTAACCCTCCTATAAGCTTAAAGACTTAGTTTAAGGACTATAGGCTAAAGACCTATAGTATTAATAGTAAGCAGAGAAGGCTTATAGAATAGCTAGGTATATAGTATAATATTATTTGGATAACTAAGGAACCCTTTTCTATAAAGGGAGATTAATAATATTAAATTAATAGGTAATAAGGCTAGAGATCCTTTGCTAATATTATAATAACCTAAGAATAGGTTATATAAGGGCTACTAAGACCCTTGAACTAATTATATATAAATTCTATTAGAATTAAATTTCCTAAAATATAAAAGAATATACCTAAAGTTACTAACCTTACTAAGGTATATATATACTAAGGTATAAACCCTATAAGAAGCTATAGTTATTATCTATACTATTATACCTATTCTAAGAAATTAGTATTAATTTTATTATAAGGCTACTAAGTAGTGCTAAAGCGGATAGAAAGGAATATAATATAATCCTAGTTATAGTTTATTATATAATAAAGTATGCTATCTTTATACCTATAAAAAAGATATTAATTATAGCCTAAATAATATAATTATTATATAAATATATAGAATATAAGGTGGTGTGGTGCAGTGGTTAGCGCGCTGTGTTTTTCACAGAGACCGGGGTTCGATTCCCCGCACCAGCCCCCGGCCCAGGGAAATGGGTAAAAAAGAACAAAGGGTTATTGTAACTAGTCATTTTTCCCCACTGGGGTTTTTATAGGCAATAATTATAACTAAAAAATAATTATGATATAAAGCTCTTATTGCTCCTTATAAAATCTAACTAAATGCTAAATAAGAAAGCATCCTATTTATATATATATAGGTTAAGTTGAGCAATTAGATAAGGGTTTTTTAAAAAAAAAAAAAAAAAATAATAATTAAAGTATTTTAAGATAATTTTAATAAATAGAAAGAAGTAATATTTAAAAAAGAAATTATAGTAATTATTAGGGAATTATAAAATACTCTGTTTAATAAAAAAATAAAGATTTTAAAGAATAGATTAAAAATAATAATTAATTTAGTTAATTTTTTAAATTTAAAGATAAATATAGAGTAAATATAATATAATATTTAATTATTTTTATAATAAAATATTTTTTAAGTATTAATAAAAGTACTAAAAGAGTTTATAATTATTATATTTACCTTAGTAAAAATATCTTTATATATAAAATTACTTATTATACTAATAAATACTAAATAATATAATACTTTTATTAGTATAATTAATAAAGGTATTATAAAGAAAATAATTAAATTAAATTAGATTTATATAAATAAGAATTAGTATAATAGTAAATAATATAATTTTTAGTTAATTAAGATTATTCTTTTTAAAGATAAATATAAATAACTTATTATATTAATTAAAGGATATACTAAAGTACTATTAATTATATTTATTAGAAAGATATAAAATTATTATATTATTTTATTTACTTAGAAAAGATATTTATATAAAATGTTATATAAAAAGATTTAAAATTATTTTAAAATAAAAGAGATTATTTAAGCTTATTAAAATAATCTTTAGATAATAATATTAAAGAATTTTATTTAAAAGTATTAGGATAAATTATTTATGTTTGGTTAAAATACAAGCAGGAGGCTCGACCAGGCAATTCTAAGAGCGGATATAATTAGTGTTTAAACAACTATGGTGATAGGATAAATTATTACTTAAGAACTTTAAGATATTTATTTAGGATATTTATTTAGGATATTTAATAGATTTATTATAGGATTTATAGTAATAAAGAGAATAAGAAGGAACTTTACTAGACCTTTCTATTATCTATTAATAGTATTATCAAGGTATAAAAGTGATTTATATCCCCCTAAGGAGAGGGATAGCTTAATAAGGTAATAATACTAAGAAGTATATTAAACCTTTAGACTTTTAAATCCTATAATATAATTATCCTTATATTTATAATTACCTTAGAAGCCTAAAAATAATATATAATAAAAACTATAAAGCTTTTTTTAATAGAAATAAAATATAATAAAAAGATAGCTAATAGCTAGAATTAGTATATTTTAATATACCTATAAATATACTTATAAATATACTTATAAATAATATTAATTAAAATATTATTCTAATATTACCTTATCTATAAAAATAATATTCCTTCTAAATCTAATTCTATTTATATTTAGTTAAAATATAAGTAGGAGGCTTGACTAGGCAATTCTAGGAGCAGATATAATTAGTATTTAAATAATAATAATATTAGTCTCTTTTTGCCCTAACCAATAAAATAATTAACTTTATATATTTTATAACCTTAATACCCTTTTAATATTAAAAATAATAAACTCTATTAGACCTATCCTAATATTTAAGATAGCTTTCCTATTATACTAAGACTAATATATTCTAGCCTACTTTTAATATTATTAAAAATAGCTAAATCTAAACTATATTTTAAATACTATATTCTTTATAATCTATTATACTCTTTTACCTTAAAATATACTAATAATAAGCTTTATATTAAATACCTTTCTAACTTAGTTAAATACTTTAAATAGATCTTCCCTTAATATAAGCTATTAATACTATCTAAGACTAAAATTACTAATCTTATATTATTTTAAAAAATAAATATTATTAATTTTAAGCTTTAATTACTTTAAAAGAATAATATTAATATTAATAATAATAATTTTATTTAAAAGAAATATATAAAGGTTAATAAAATAATAAATAAGTATATTTTAAGTAAATTTAAGAATATAAAGCTAGAAAAAAAAAGATTCTTAGAAAATATTAATAATAGCTAATATAATTAATAGAAGTTGATTGTTCTATTGGTTAGGGCGAAAAGAGACCAGCACCATAGTTATTTAAATACTAATTATATCCGCTCCTAGAATTACCTGGTCGAGCCTCCTGCTTGTATTTTAACTAAATATAAATACTAAGGCTACTCCTTCCTAAACTCCTACCTAAACTAGTAATAGCCCTAGCTATAATAAGACTTTGGGCTATAATAGGATTCTAATTTATAATTATAAAAGCTCTATTTTAATTCTAAAAAAATAAAGCTTCTTTTAAATATAATTTAATTATATCTTTACTATAGCCCTTTTTAGGTACTTAATTTAGTAATAATTATTATACTTATATAATTATTTTTATAAATTAATTCCCTTTTAAGGTCTTCCTTACTTTTAAATTACCTTTACTTACTATTTATGGTAATCTTAAATTACTCCTTATATATTTATTGATTTATCTTTATATAGTTACTAATTATATTCTATAGACTAACTAATCCACTTAACTAAATAATATATCTCTCCTTTATATTTTATTTTATTCTTAATATATTCTATCTTCTATTCTAGATAAATATCTTTTAAATTAAATATTAAAAGTAATTTATCTTTATTGGTTTTATGCCTTTTTTATAGCTCTAGCAAGCTTATATAAAATATATTATAAATATAATTATATTTATCTAAAAATACTAATTAATATATCTATATTCCTATAATATCCAATACTTAAAAGGATCTTATTTATCTTAGGATTAGCTTTCTTTTATATTCCTTTAGAGAGAGGTTCTTTATAGATAAGGTAATTAAATTATCTCTCTTAAGGGTTAGGAATTAGTACTTCTAATTATAGTATTTTTATTACTTATCTAATATCTTTTAATATTAATTTTATAATTATTCTTTTAGTTTTATAAGGTAATATACTTATATATTTACCTCTAATACCTTCCCTTAAATTATATTATTCTTAATATAAATATAAAACTCTAAGTAATAGCTATATAATGCCTAAAAGGTATTATATTTTATAATTAAGTTTTTTATATTATTATAAATAAATTAAGTAATTATTAATAAAATTACCTAATTATTCTATTATTTATTACTAAAGTACTTTAAATAATATTTAAATATTTAATTTATTCTTTTTATTTAGCTATTAATTTAAAAATAAAAAGCTATTAAGAATTTTTATTTTATTTTTATTGAATAATATAATTTTAATTAAAACTTACTTATAAAAATTAATCCCATATTAAAATTAATCTTACTTAAAAAACTAAATTTAATTTTAATTTTATTATAAAAGAGCTTTACTAGGTCTATAGTATTTATTTAAATAAAAATTAAGATTATATATATATATTTTATAAGGCAATCTATAATTATAAGTATTATATTTATCTCTATTCCCTTCTATAATAAAAATAATAATCCTATAATAAAGTCTATTAATATTTCTTTTTATAATTAAAAGAATATTAATAAAAACTTAAGTTTACTATAAAAATAATATCTCTTATAATTAGCTTCTTAATATATTATATAAATCTAAACCTACTTTAAAATATTATTACTTATATTATAATAATAGAACTTTCTTTAAATTATTTCTAGGATTCTATTTTATCTAATATAGCCTATTAATAAATTACTATAATATAATTATAATAATTATTATTTTATAGCCTTTTTATTAAATATAAATAATTAATATTTAAAGTAAAAAAAACTATATTTATTTATAAACTAATTACTAGGGCTTCTATTTATTATCTTTTACTTTATCGTATTAATCCTTTACTTTATCTTAAGATCTTTTTCCTAAAGAAAGTATATTATCTTTTCCAAGGGCTTTAAAGGATTTTCTTTAAAGATCTTCTTTTTAACTACCCGTAGGCATAAGGTGGGGCACACGCCTTTATACCTTGTCCCAAGGTAGGCCCGGAAAAGCTGTATTAGCCGGGAAAATCTATGTCACCTGTTTTTTGTATGCGTTTTACTAAAAGCTTTAAAAAAAACCACTAAATTAATTGATTTTTAAGTAAATATTATGTAATTATAAGATGCCTACTAAATATAATAATTCTAAGAAAAATAAGCCTTAGGAAAATATACTAGAAAAATCTAAGGTTAAATTGGTAAAAAATGTGCTTATAGTACTTAATCTAAATATTCCCTATAATACTAGAAGAGCTTTAAAACTTACTAAAATACTACTTTTAATATAGGCTCTTACTATTTAATTTAAAATATCTAGAGAGATTATTTAGTATATTAAGAAAGTAGGTCCTTTATTACTTATTACTAATAAATAAAAGGGCTATTTATTGCTCCTAATACTACCTAAAAATATAGCTTTAGTTACTTTTATATTATAATTAGAAAGATTAGGCTTTCTAGCTAATAAAATATAAGTTAAGGAGACTATATTAGGATTTCTATATTCTTAAGGTATTAAAAAGGATTATATATTAAAATCTTAGTATCTTAATTTTTATATTTAAAATCTATAGCTTTAAAAGATATATATTAAGGCTATAGATAAGACCTATAAAGCTTTTAAAGTTTCTAATATTAAAGATATTAATAAGTTCTACTTAAATCTTTAGAATATTATTATAGAAAATAAGATTGGTCCCTTTAAGTATTAGAATGAGGATAAATATAGAATTTATATTAAATATATTTGAGAATATATTAAGATTATTATAGTCTATATAATCTAGTCTTAATACCCTAAAGTTATTAATCCTATGAACTAGGAGTTTTGTATATAAATTAGGGCTATAAATATTATTAGAATTAGTATTCCTTCTTAGCTTATCTTTAAGATATTTTCTTTAGCTTCCTAGTTTAATATTAATAATATTCTAGGTATATAATTTATTTAATTAAATATTAGCTTTAGTAATTAATATATTATATTTAAATAGCTTTATACTTTTAATGCCTTTTTATAAAGAGCTTTTATTATAGTTAAAAAGAAAGGAATATTATTTTAACTTTGGTTTAGTTATAATAAATAGCTTTATAACCCTATAATATTAGATATTTAATATTAATATCCTCTAAATATGTATTCTAAAGAAGATAAAATTTACTGCCTTTTTATTATTAATAGCTTTTCTAGCTACCTTTTCTTTAAATATATTAAATATTATATTTAATTTAATATTATAATCTGCCTCTTACTATTATATTCTATACACTTAATATAACTGCTTAATATTAGTGTTTTTTAGCCCCTTAAGAATATATATTAAAAGGAACTTTGAAAATTACTTTAAGAAGGCAATCTTATCTTTACTTATCTATAGTTTACCTTTGTGTTTGCTAAAATCTATAAAGCTAGCTTTATATTATATAATATTATATTAGGCTTTAAAAAATCTGGTATTTAGCTAATAAACTTAAAACCTATAATTAATTATATTATTGCTAAGTACTAGTAATAGCAAAAAGCTATTTATCCTTCTATTTTAGTTATATTACTTGTGGATAATTGATTTTAAGATACTTAGGATTATATAAATAATATTTATTAATATTACTAATAGCTTATAAGCTTACCTACTTTATAAGTAATAATCCTTATTAAAGATATTATTTCTAAAGCTATATTAATATATTATAAATAGAAGGTATTTTTAGTAGATTGCCTTTTTTAACTAGAAAAATATAATAAGAAAAGGAAGAGAGGGTTATAGATAAGGCTAATTAGTAATTTTCTTATAAGTATTAATTTTCCTGATATTTAGGCTTAATATAAAGCTTTCTTAGGTAAAGGAAAGTATAAGGAGGATTATTAGTAACTAAATATAACTTAAAGTTATATTCTTTAAGAGATTAAAAGGCTTAAATCTCTATAGAGAGAAGAATCTGCTTTTTATAAGGCTTATAACCTTCTAAGGCTAATATAGAACTAATAGCTTGAAAATACTAATAATTATAATATTTATAATAATCTTAAGGCTAGAAGAAAGTAATATAATAATAAATTATCCTAATTATTAAAAAAGATATTTTCTTAAGCTTAAGAAGAAATATTTTGTGCTATAAGACTAATTATTATAATAGATTAATATACTTAGCTAAGCAACAATAAAAGTATTAAATTTATAGGCCTTAGGCTATTTTAAGATAATAATAATAATAATATTAAACTTAAAGGTATTAAGGACCTTCTAAATAATACTAGTAATAACTTTTTATACTAAGAAATACTATTAGAGATATTCTTATTACCCTCTATAATAGTAATTTTAGTATTATTAAGTTTAGGTTATAATTCCCTTATATCCTTGAGCCTACTAGTCTTGCCACAAAGGAAGAGTATATATTATAATATAATAAGTAGCCTTATTGAATTTTAAACTAAATAGGTAGCTAGGGCAGCGAGGAAATAAGTTATAGTTAATAGGGCTAAAAGTATAGTTAAAAGGAAGGCTTTTTATAAGCTGGCTTAATTGAGCTGAAAAATGTGATTTCTGCTGTTTTTGTTAATATGTTTATTTTTGGCTATTTTATAGCTTTTGAATTGATTTATTTGTAGCCTTATATCTTAAATAATGACTATATTGTAAAGTATAAATAACCGTTATTAAAAAATCAGTTATTTTATAGTGTAAATTATGAATAGTAGGCTGATATAGATTTTCCTGGCTGATATAGCTTTTCCGGGCCTATCTTGGGACGAGGTGTGAAGGCGTGTGCCCCACCTTACGCCTACGGGTAAAGCCTTTTTAACTATAAATATTAAAATAAATAAATTATAACCTATCTTCTCTTAAACCTAGTTTACCTATACTTTTATAAAAGCTTATAAACTTACTATTAACTTAAATTTAATTATACTAGAAGCTATATTTCCTAATACCTTAATATTATACTTATAGCTATTATAGGTAGTAAAAGACTTATTTTCCTATACCTTTTTTTCTAGGATCTTAGCTTACTTATAAATTAAGGTATTTTTCTTCCTAAAAAACCTTAGATTTAATTTATCTTTTAATTCTTATAAAAATTAAATTACTTATATTTTAATTAATCTTTTTTTAAGTAATATTAATAAGTCTAGATTATATAAAGTATTCCCCTTATAATCTAGTTACCTTAATAAGCTATTAGTAGAATTTTATTTATTTAGCTAATATTTTATAATAAAATTATAAGATATTAAATATATATACTATTTAGCTTACCTTCTATTTAGCTTTAGTATTTTTATAAATAACTAAAGATTAAAATAATTACTAAGAACTTCTATTTAGCTTATTATCCCTTTAAGGTAATATTATTAATATTTAAATAACTCTATAATAGCTATTAGTTCTTCGTCCAAGGTCTTATACCTAAACTTATAGTTAATATATTTTTATAACCAAAAAACTATAAAATAAAAATAGCTATTATTATCTAATTATAATAAAATTCCTATTATTATAAATAATAAAACATCTCATTGTATTTTTATTATATTATAATCCCATAGTAATTTGTGGATTCTAGTAGGACCTCCCTTCCTTTATTGGTTCCTTTATTTTGTATTTATTTATTATTTTTTTTTTTTATATTTATTTTATTCTAAATTTAATTATCCATATTAAATTATTAAGCTATTTATTATTACTATTTATATTCTCTATAAATCTCTTTTAAGAGTTATTTAGGCTAAGTCTTTTTTTATAAATAACTAATAATTTAATATTAATTTTAATATATCTTATTATTAAATAATAAATTTAATATTATTACTATTAAAGCCTTTTCTCTTAAATAGCTTATATTCCTAAAAAATAAGCTTAATCTTATCCTTAGAATATATAATACTTTAATATTATAAATAGTAGATTTCCTTATTAAAATAATATTTATTTACTATAATAAATTAGATATTAATAGCCTAGATCTTTTAATATATATATCTATATATAAAGTTAGATTTAGAAAGGATATTACCTTTATAGATAAGGTAATATTAGAATAATATTTTAATTAATATTATTTGTAAATATATTTATAGGTATATTTATAGGTATATTAAAATATACTAATTTTAGTTATTAAAAAAGCTATCTTTTTATTATATTTTATTTCTATTAGAGAAAGCTTTATAGTTATTATTTTATATTGCCTTTAGGCTTCTAAGGTAATTATAAGTATAAGAGCAATTATACTATAGGATTTAAAAATCTAAAGGTTTAATATACTTCTTAGTATTACTATCTTATTAAGCTATTCCTTTCCTTAGGGGGATATAAATTACTTTTATACCTTGATAAATAATAAAATATCTATTTTAAATTAAAAAGGTTTTATAGAATTAAAATAATATAATAAAAAAGCCTTCTAAAAAGCCTACTTTAAGAATATAAATACCCCTCTTTTTATATTATTTAATTCTACTTTACTAAGCTTTCTACCCTTTTAGCTTCCTTTTAATAGATTTATTAATAGCTTTATTAATACCAAAAAATTAAAAATAAATTACCTATAGAAATTATATATCCCTATAAAGACCTAGATCTCTTAATAGGTTTTTAGCTTCTCCTATTAAATAACTATTTTAACCCTTTTTAAGTTTATAATAATCCCTTCTATAAAAAGAATAAATCCTAGGAATTTAATTAAAGGTTAATAAAATATATACTTAAAGAGTTTTATATAAAATTTAATATCCCTTAAATATTTAAGTATAATTCTAAGGTATTTATGTTTAATTAAAATACAAGCAGAAGGCTTAACCAGGTAATTCTAGGAGTAGATATAATTAATATTTAAATAACTATAATATTAGTCTCTTTTTGCCCTAACCAATAAAATAATTAACTTTATATATTTTATAACCTTAATACCCTTTTAATATTAAAAATAATAAACTCTATTAAACCTATCCTAATATTTAAAATAACTTTCTTACTATACTAAGACTAATATATTCTAGCTTACTTTTAATATTATTAAAAATAGCTAAATTTAAATTATATTTTAAATATTATATTCTTTATAATCTATTATACCCTTTTACCTTAAAATATACTAATAATAAGCTTTATATTAAATATCTTTCTAATCTAATTAAATACTTTAAATAGATCCTCTCTTAATATAGACTATTTATATTATCTAAGACTAAAATTACTAATCTTATATTATTTTAAAAAATAAAGATTATTAATTTTAAGCTTTAATTACTTTAAAAGAATAATATTAATATTAATAATAAAGATTTTATTTAAAAGAAATATATAAAGATTAATAAAATAATAAATAAGTATATTTTAGGTAAATTTAAGAATATAAAGCTAAAAAAAAAAATTATTCTTAGAAAATATTAATAATAGCTAATATAATTAATAGATATTAATTATTCTATTAGTTAGGGCAAAAAGAGACTAATACTATAGTTATGTAATTACTAATTGTATCCGCTCCTAGAGTTGCCTGGTCAAGCCTCCTACTTATATTTTAACCAAACATAAATATAATTAATAGCTAGAAAGAACTATAGATATTATAAGGTTTATTAAGAACTATAATAATAGAAGTAAGGCTAAAAAGAAATATAGAGATTGCTAAAAAGTTATAGAAAATTAGTAGTCTAGGCTAGATTTTAAATATCTAGGAAATCAAAAGTGTGTTTATTTATAATTATTAAATCTGGTTTACAATTAATAAATTCTAAGGTATTTTATATAGATTTCTTAATCTTTTAAAAAGATAAGAATATTATTTAGGTAAATTATATATACTATATTTACTAATTTACTAAAAGCTCTATAAATATAATCTTAGAAGATTATAAATATATTAATTAATTTAAATAATATTACTAAATACTTAAAATATCTATAATATATCTAAAATACTATTTATATTTAGTTAAAATATAAGCAGGAGGCTTGACCAGGCAATTCTAGGAGCAGATATAATTAGTATTTAAATAACTATAGTATTAGTCTTTTTTTGCCTTAACCAATAGAATAATCAATTTTATATATTTTATAATCTTAATACCCTTTTAATATCGGAGATAGTAAACTCTATTAGACCTATCCTAATATTTAAGATAGCTTTCCTATTATACTAAGATTAATATATTTTAGCTTACTTCTAATATTATTAAAAATAGCTAAATCTAAACTATATTTTAAATACTATATTCTTTACAATCTATTATACCCTTCTACCTTAAAATATACTAATAGCAAACTTTGTATTAAATACCTACCTAATCTTATTAAGACCTTTAAATTAAAGCTTAGAAAGAAAAAGCTCCTTAGGCTATTTAGAACCTCTATTACTAACCTTAAATTATTCCAAAAAATATAACTTATTAAATTTAAGTTCTATATACTTAAAAAGAATAATCTTAATATTAATAATAAAGGGTTTATCTAAGAAAAGTATAAGAAATTTAATATTATTATAAAGAAATTAGATAGAATAATATTTAAGAAGATAACTAAAGCAAAGGAAGCTTTTCTTAGAGAAATTAATAGCAATAGATATAATAAGTAGCTAGAAAGGATAATAGGTACTGTGATCTATATTAAAAACCGCGATAAAAATGGGTCCAAGAGTAAGTATAAAGGTTGCTGAAAAGTCATAGAAAATTGGTGGTCTGGGCTAGATTTTAAATATCTAGGAAATCAAAAGTGCGTTTGTTTATAATTATTACTAAAATACTATCTTCTACTTATCTCCTTCCTTTATATAAATATAATAATATATATTCTTAATATTAATTTTAAAGAAATACTTAGCTTTTTCTATTTAATTTATAATTTCTAAAAATAAAAATAAACAATACTAATTCTTTTCTATTATTATATTAAGTCCCTTATAATTAATATATAATCTAAAGAATTTATTAGATTTTAATATAAAGAGAATTAAAGCTCCTATAAAGCTCTTTAAGAATTAGATTTAGCCTTTATCTAAGTTTTCCTAGAGGTATTAGTATAATTCTTAGAGCTTTTTTTATAATAAGAAATATATTAAGCTAAATAAAGGGATTTTATTTTAAATTAAATTAATATTATAATTAATAATTTTATATAAAAAAAGTATTTCTAATTTTTTTTCTAAAAATATTTATTTTAGGTTAAGGATTTTAAAGAGGATAATAAAATTAATTAAAGGCCCTTTAAAAGGGGAATCTCCTAGTATTTAATAGGATTCCTTATATATTATTATACTATAAATATTTATAGTATTTTTAATTAACTTCCTAAATTTATAAGGAGTAATTTTTTAAAAGCTTTCTTATATAATTTAATAAACCTATATCTAATTCTTAATATTACTAGGATATTAAATTAAATTAAAATAGATATTTCTAATAATATAAGTTTATTCTTAGGATTTAGATCCCTATTAATACTAATTACCATCTAAATTATTTTCTTAATTTATTTATATTAATTTTATATTTTAATAGGTAAGTACTAGGTATATTTAGTTAAAATACAAGCAGGAGGCTTAACCAGGCAATTCTAGGAGTAGATATAATTAATATTTAAATAACTATAGTATTAGTCTCTTTTCACCCTAACCAATAAAATAATTAACTTTATATATTTTATAATCTTAATACCCTTTTAATATTAAAAATAATAAACTCTATTAGACCTATCCTAATATTTAAGATAGCTTTCCTACTATACTAAGACCAATATATTTTAGCTTACTTTTAATATTATTAAAAATAGCTAAATTTAAATTATATTTTAAATATTATATTCTTTATAATCTATTATACCCTTTTGCCTTAAAATATACTAATAGCAAATTTTATATTAAATACCTATCTAATCTTATTAAAACCTTTAAATTAAAGCTTAAAAGGGAAGGGCTCCTTAGGCTATTTAAAACCTTTATTATTAATCTTAAATTATTCTAAAAAATATAATTTATTAAATTTAAGTTCTATATACTTAAAAAGAATAATCTTAATATTTATAATAAAGGATTTATCTAAAAAAAGTATAAGAAATTTAATATTATTATAAAGAAATTAGATAAAATAGTATTTAAGGAAATAACTAAAGCAAAGGAAGCTTTTCCCAGAGAAATTAATAGCAATAAATATAATAAGTAGCTAGAAAGGATAATAGGTACTATAACCTATGTTAAAAACTGCGATAAAGATGGGTCTAAGAGTAAGTATAAAGGTTGCTAATAGATACTATATAAGACGGTCTAAAAAGTTATAGAAAATTGGTGGTCTAGGCTAGATTTTAAATATCTAGGAAATCAAAAGTGCATTTGTTCACAATTATTAAATCTGGTTCACAATTAATAAGTACTAGGTATTATAAGCCTTTACTCTCTAGTCCCCTATTAGAATTAGATTAAGAATTTTATTAAAAGCCTTTCTTAAAGTAAAGCTAATAGCTAATTATTAATTAATAATATTAATTTTACTTTTTATATCTAAGATTATTTTAATAATAATAGGCTTTTAAGGAGTAAAAATAGTAATTAAAATAAATAAATACTATATAATCTTAAGTATAAATATAAAAATATTAATAAGATTATTTACTTCTATCTTCTACCTTTTCCTTACTAATTAATCTAGATTCTTTAGACTTTTAGCTTCTTATTATAATAACTTATAAAATATTCCTTATTTTTATAATTATAATATAATTATTATTTTCTATCTTCTCCTATAGGATTTTTATTATCTTAGGAATTAATTTATATACCTTTTAAATAAAAATTAAAGGATTTATTAATTTCCCTTAATTCCTTTAATAATTTAATAAAATATTATTTTAATTATCTTTTTATTTCTTTAAAGGTAACTAATTAAAGCCTTAGTAAGATTTTCTCTTCTTATTATTACCTATACTTATATCCTAATATATTATAGCCTTAGAAACTAATCCTAATTATTTTATAAGAAGTTTAAAAAGAATTTAAATAATATAATCTTATAATTCTTTTATTAGCTTATTTAAATAATTCTTAATTCTTTATAATTCTAAGTAATCTCCTAAGTCTTTTTTTAAAAAATTAAAATAATTATAAAAATTAAAAGATAATTATTCTTTTTTTTATATTATATTATAATATACCTTAGATATTAAGGCTTAAAGATTATTTTAATTCTTAATAAAGATTTTTAATTATTTTAAAAATTTATTTTAATTTTATTTAAGATTTACTTATTTCTTCTTAGAATATTAATAAAGAAAATTATTATATATAGATTAAGCTTTTATATTTAAATAGTTTTTTACTAATAAAATCTTAGCTTTATTAATATAATATTTTTAAAATTTACCTTTAATTATATACTTAAGATCTAAGAGCTAATCCTAGTATTTTTAACTAATAGTTAGAACCTTTAAAATAATTATATTAATAGCTTTTATATAGCTTTCCTATTTATTATTATTATTATCTTTACTTAAATAATTATTATATCTTTAGTTTTATTTTTATTCTATTTTTCTTTATATTTAATTAATTATTATAATAAAAATAATATTTTATTTTCTTAGCTTAACTATTTCCTATTATATTTATATCTAAAAAGCCTATATATTAACTTTATCTTTATTTACTTCTAATTAATTTAAAAGGATTTTTATTTAAATTAAAATTAAATATTTACTTATAATTTTATTAAGATTAGAATTAAGAATCTTTTTTTCTTTTCTTTTTCCCTAGTTATAGGGTTCTTTATATAAAGAATTATCTAAGTTATTATTCTTAATAAGTATTTATTTTGCCTAAAAACTCTCTTTACTTAAGCAAGGAGCTAATCTAGTAATTATACTTATAATTATAGAGCTATAAATCTTACCTTAAGCTATATTATAACCCGGCCCCTATAAGGGGACATAGGCTTAGTCAAATAAGGGATTTATAAGCAACTGCTCTCTATAAGAGTTTAGTATAATTTCAGCTAGAGAAAGAAAGGTAAGCTTTAGTCTTATACCTTAAGTTAATATACTATTCTACCTAGCTAATTACTATTATCTCTATTATAATTATTTAGCTAAATATAGCTATTATAATTCTAAAGCTTTTACTATAGCTTCCTAGATAATATAGCTTAAGGCAAAGTTTATAGCTCTATAATTATAAATATAATCACTAGACTAACTCCCTGCTTAAGCAAAGAGAATTTATAGGCAAAATAAATATCTATTAAAGAGAATAATTTAAATAACCCTTTATATAAAGAACCCTATATAAAGGGAAAAGGGAAAGAGAAAGAGATCCTTAATTTTAATCCTAATAAAACTATAAATAAGTACTTAATCTTAATTTAAATAATAACTTTCCTAAATTAATAAAAAGTAAGTAAAAATAAAGTTAATATATAAGCTCCTTAGATATAAATATAATAAAAAATAGCTAAGCTAAGAAAATAAAATATTATTTTTATTATAATAATTAGCTAAATATAAAGAAAAATAAAATAAAAATAAAGCTAAGAATATAATAATTACTTAAATAAAAAAAATAATAATAATAAATAGGAAAATTATATAAAAGCTATTAATATAATTATCCTAAAGATTTTAATTACTAGCTAAAAATACTAAGATTAATTTTTAGATCTTAAGTATATAATTAAAAGCAAATCTTAAAAATATTATACTAATAAAGCTAAGATCCTATTAGTAAAATACTACTTAAATATAAAAGCTTAATCTATATATAATAATTTCCTTTATTAATATTCTAAGAAGAAATAAATAAACCTTAAATAAAATTAAAATAAATTCTTAGAATAATTAAAAATTCTTATTAAAAACTAAAGTAATTTTTAAGCCTTAATATCTAAGGTATATTATAATATAATATAAAAAGAAAAATAATTATCCTTTAATTTTTATAATTATCTTAATTTCCTAGAAAAAGACTTAGAAAATTACTTAGAATTATAAAAAATAAAGGATTATTTAAATAAGTTAATAAAAGAGCTATAAGACTATATTATCTAAGTTCTCCTAGAATTCTTAATAATTTAATTAAGATTAGTTTCTAAGGCTATAATATATTAGAATATAAATATAAATAATAATAAAAAAAGAAAAACTTACTAAGGCTCTAATTAATTACCTTTAAAAAAATAAAAAAGTAATTAAAATAATATTCTATTAAACTATCTAAAGAACTAAGGGAGATCTAATAAACCCTTTAACTTTTGCTTAAAAGGTATATAAATTAACCCCTAAAATAATAAAAATCCTATAAAAGAAGATAGAAAATAATAATAATACTATAACTATAGAAATAAGAAATATTTTATAAGCTACTATAATAAAAAGCCAAAAGTCCAAAGAACCTAGACTAATTAGTAAGGAAAAAGCAAGAGATAGAAGTAAATAATCCTATTAATACCCTTATACCTATATTTAAAATTATATAATATCTATTTATCTTAATTACTAATTTTACCCCTTAAAAGCCTACTATTATTAACATAATCCTAGATATAAAAAGCAAAACTAATATTATTAGTTAATAACTAGCTATTAGCCTTACTTTAAGGAAGGCTCCTAATAAAATTCCTAACCTAATTTTAGTAAAAAATTAAAGAATAAAGGCCTATAATACTTAGTATTTACCTATTAAAATATAAAACTAATATAAATAGGTTAAAAAAATAACTTAGGTAATAATTAATATTAATAAGGACCTAAACTTTAAAAGTAAACCTATATTACTAGAAATATCTACCTTAATTTAATTTAATATCCTAATAAATATTAAAAACCAAATATAGGTCTACTAAATTATATAGAAATACTTTTAAAAAATTACCCCTTATAAATTTAAAAAACTAATTAAGAATACTATAAATATCTATAGTATAATAATATATAAAAAATCCTACTAAATACCAGGAGATTTTCCCTCTAAAGGGCCTCTAATTAATCTTATTATTCCCTTTAAAATCCTTAATCTAAAATAGATATTCTTAGAAAAAGAATTAGAAATACTTTTCTTATATAAAATTACTAATTATAATATTAACTTAATTAAGGGTAAAATCCCTCTATTTAGCCTAATATATTCCTTATTATAAAAGGAGCTCTAAGAACTATACTAATATCTTAAAAAAAACTTAGATAAGAGCTAAATCTAATCCTTAAAAAGCTCTATAGGAGCTCTAATCCTTTTTATACTAAAATCTAATAAATCCCTTAGATTATATATTAATTATAAAGAACTTAATATAATAATAGAAAAAAATTAATATTTTTTACTTTTAATTTTAGAAATTATAAATTAAATAAAAGAAGCTAAGTATTTCTTTAAAATTAATATTAAGAATATATATTATTATATTTATATAAAGGAAAAAGATAAGTAGAAAATAGTATTTTAAATATATTATAAATATTTTAAGTACTTAGTAATATTATTTAAATTAATTAATATATTTATAATCTTCTAAGATTATATTTATAGAGCTCTTAGTAAATTAATAAATATAATATATATAACTTACTTAAATAATATCCTTATCTTCTTAAAAGACTAAGAAACTTATATAAAATACCTTAGAATTATACTTAAATACTTAAGAAATACTAAATTTTATATAAAACTCTCTAAATATATATTCTATTAACCTTTAATTAAATTCCTAGGATTTATTTTCTCTATAGAAAGGATTATTATAAACCTAAGAAAAGTTAAGATAATTACTTAATAAAAGAAGCTAAAAACCTATTAAAAGATCTAAGTCTTTATTAGGTTCTATAACTTTTATAGGTAATTTATTTTTAATTTCTTAGTACTAATAAAACTATTAATAAATCTATTAAAAGGAAATTAAAAGAATAAAAAGCCTAATAAAATAGAATTAAATAATATAAAAAGAGAGATATTTGTATTTCTAAAGTAGGCTTTTTAGAAGGCCCCCTTATTATATTACTTTAATCCTATAAAACCTATTTAGCTTAAAATAAATACCTTATTATTTATAATAGTAGGAATTTTATTATAGTTAGATAATAATAGCTATTTCCACCCTATAGCCTTCTAATTATAAAAATATACTAATTATAAGTTTAAGTATAAGACCTTAGACTAAGAACTAATAATTATTATAAAGTTATTTAAATATTAGTAATATTACCTTAAAGGGGTAATAAGCTAAATAAAAGTCCTTAGTAATTATTTTAATCTTTAGTTATTTATAAAGATACTAAAGCTAAATAAAAGGTAAGCTAAATAGTATATATACCTAATACCTTATAATTTTATTATAAAATATTAACTAAGCAAATAAAACCTTGCTAATAGCCTATTAAAGTAATTAGATTATAAGGGGAATACTTTATATAATCTAGACTTATTAGTATTACTTAAAAAAAGATTAACTAAAATATAAATAATCTAATTTTTATAAAAATTAAAAGATAAATTAAACCTAAGGTTTTTTAGAAAGGAAAATACCCTGTTTTATAAATAAACTAAGGCTATAGAAAAGAAGGTATAGAAGAATAAGTCTTTTACTACCTATAATAGCTATAAGTATAATACTAAGATATTAAAAAGTATAGCTCTTAGTATAATTAAACCTAAGTTAATAATAAATCTATAAGCTTTTATAAAAATATAAATAGGCTAGGTTTAAAAGAAAATAGGCTATAATCTATCTATCTTAGTATCTATAGTTAAAAAGGCCTTAGTTAGAGAAAAGATCTTTAAAGAAAACCCCTTAAAGCCCTTAGAAAAGGTAATATACTCTCTTTAGGAAAAGGACCCTAAGATATAGTAAAGGATTAATAGATTAAAGTAAAAGATAATAGATAGAAGCCTTAGTAATTAGTTTATAAATAAATATAATCTTTTTTACTTTAAATATTAATTATTTATATCTAATAAAGAGACTATAAAATAATAATTATTATAATTATATTATAATAACCTATTAATAAGCTACTTTAGATAAAATAAAACCCTAGAAATAATCTAAAGAAAGTTCTATTAATATAATATAAATAAAGATATTTTAGAGTAGGTTTAGATTTATATAATATACTAAGAAGCTAATTATAAGAAATATTACCTTTATAATAAATTTAAATCTTTATTAATATTCTTCTAATTATAAAAAGAAATATTAATAGATTTTATTATAAAATTATTACCCTTATTATAAAAGGGAATA
This sequence comes from Calonectria henricotiae, assembly GCA_020623695.1. NCBI lineage: Eukaryota > Fungi > Ascomycota > Sordariomycetes > Hypocreales > Nectriaceae > Calonectria > Calonectria henricotiae. The sequence continues at coordinate 30,968 of JAHVYB010000274.1, forward strand.
AAGATAGATATAATACTTATAATTATAAATTACCTTATAAAATATATATATATAATCCTAATCTTTACCTAAATAAATACTATAGACCTAATAGAACTCTTTAATAATAAAATTAAACTTAAATTTATTTTCTTAAGTAGGATTATCTTTAATAAAGAACTAATTTTTATAAGTAAATTCTAATTAAAGCTATATTATTAAATAAAAATAAAATAAAAACTCTTAATAGCCTTTTACCCTTAAACTAATAACTAAATAAAAAAAATAAACTAAATATTTAAATATTACTTAAGATACTTTAATAATAAATAATAAAATAATTAGATAGTTCTTTTAATAATTACCTAATTTACTTATAATAATATAAAGAATTTAATTATAAAATATAATACCTTTTAAGTATTATATAGCTATTACCTAGAGTTTTATATCTATATTAAGAATAATACTATCTAAGGAAAGGTACTAAAGGTAAATATATAAATATATTATCTTATAAAACTAAAAAAATAATTATAGAACTAATACTAAAAGGCATTAAATAAGTAATAGAAATACTATAATAAAAAGTACTAACCCTTAACCCTTAAAAGAGATAATTTAATTACTTTATTTATAAAGAACCTCTTTCTAAAGGAATATAAAAAAAAGCTAGTCCTAAGATAAATAAGACCTTTTTAAGTATTAAATACTATAGGAATATAGGTATATTAATTAGTACTCCTAGATAAATATAGCTATATTTATAATATATTTTATATAAACTTATTAGAGCTATAGAAAAAGTATATAATTAATAAAAATAAATTATTTTTAATATTTAACTTAGAAAATATTAACCTAAAATAGGAAATAAAATAAATTAAGGAAAAAATAAAATATAAAGGAGAAATATATTACCTAGTTAAGTAAACTAATTAGCCTATAAAATATAACTAGTAGCTATATAAAGATAAATTAATCTTATCGTATTTTTATTATATTATAATCCTATAGTAATTTATAGATTCTAGAATCTCTATTTTATTATATATTATTTTATATTATTAAGCTAAATATTATATATTTCTAGATCCTCTAAGAACCTCTCTTTATAAGAACTTAGGCTAGTTTTAAATTATATATTAAGATACTTTAATATTAGCTTTATTAGCCTTTATTATTATTTAATAAAATTAATATTATTATAATTAAGATCCTTTCTTTGGAGTAGCTTAAGCTCCTATAGAATAAGCTTAATTTTGGTTCTAATAGCTAGATTATTGCTTAGGTATAGTTTATTATTTATTTTATTGATGAATTTATTATTAGACCTTTTAGGTTAGATACTAATGGCCTAGATCTCTTGATATATATATCTATATATAGAGTTAGATTTAGAAGGGGTATTGCCTTTATAGATAAGGTAGTATTAAAATAATATTTTAATTAATATTGTTTGTAGATATATTTATAGGTATATTTATAAGTACATTAAAATATACTAATTCTGGCTATCGGGAAAGTTATTTTTTTATTATATTTTATTTCTATTGGAGAAAGCTTTATAGTTTTTATTTTATATTGCCTTTAGGCTTTTAAGGTAATTGTGGGCATAAGGGCAATTGTACTATAGGATTTGAAAGTCTAAAGGTTTAATGTGCTCCTTGGTGTTGCTACCTTGTTGAGCTGTCCCTCTTCTTAGGGGGATATAAATTACTTTTATACCTTGATAAAGATAAATTAATAAATATATAAGAAGTAATCTAAGACTATTTTAAATAGTAAGTAAAGGTAATTTAAAAATAAAAAAGACCCTAAAAGGAAGTTAATTTATAAAAATAGCTATATAAATATAATAATTACTACTAAACTAAATACCTAAAAAAGGCTATAATAAAAGTATAATTAAATTATACTTAGAAAATACTTTACTTTTTTAGGATTAAAATAAAGCTTTTATAATTATAAGCTAGAGTCTTACTATAGCTAGGGCTATTACTAATTTAGGCAAAAGTCTAGGGAGGAGTAGCCCTAGTATTAGACTTAAATTTAAAGGACTTATTTACCTTAAGAGATTACTAAAAGAAAGTATATCCTAGCTTAATAATATAAGGATAAGTATTAAAAAGAATTATCTTATTAGTATTTCTACTTTAATATTAGCTTAAATTAAAAAGCTTTTAGATCTTATTTATAATCTATTTCTTAGTAATCTCCTAGGTATTATAGCTAATATTATTATATAAAAAATAAAAATCTAAAATATAAATATATTTTTATAATTCCTTTTTTTAAGAATAATAAATTAATAAATTAAATAATATATAAAAGAAATAATAAAAATTTACTAAGTAAATAATAATAATTTAATAAGCTTATACTTAATAATAAATTACCTTAAAATTAATAAAGATAATATAAACTTCCTAAGAAAGAAATAAATAAGTAATAAAAATATAATAAAAATATATCTAAGGAATATTTATTTATTTATTTATTTTTTTTTTTTTTAAAAAAAACCCTTATCTAATTACTTAACTTAACCTATATATAGAAATAGGATGCTTTCTTATTTAGCATTTAGTTAGATTTTACAAGGAGCAATAAGAGCTTTATATCACAATTATTTTAGTTACAATTATTGCCTATAAAAACCCCAGTAGGGAAAAATGACTAGTTACAATAACCCTGTGTTCTTTTACCCATTTCCCTGGGCCGGGGGCTGGTGCGGGGAATCGAACCCCGGTCTCTGTGAAAAACACAGCGCGCTAACCACTGCACCACACCACCAAGGAATATTTATATAAATATATTTTTTAGTATTAATTAGACTATAAGCTTAAAATAAATAATTTTTAATAATAAGGAATATATTTAGTAATTAAAAGCTTATTTAGTAAAATAAATAATAAACCTCCTTAGAAAAGATATAAAAAGGCCTAGTAATTATAATAAGAGCCTTTATTTATAAATTAATAAACTTAATCTTCTTTAGAAAGGTTATATATAATAAATAAGTTAGGTAAGCTTATATATTATATAAATTATAAATATCCCCCTTTATAAGGAAAATAAGCTTAGATAATTAGCAAATAAGTAATAATTATATACTAATAAATAATAAAAATATATAAATAATAATTAATACTAAAGGTCTAGTAATATATATAGTAAATAATATTAAAAGTATAATAAATATATTTAATAGAGATTATTATAATTAGAATATCCTTAGGCTTATTCTTAATATATTTAATCTCCTTTTATAGAATATTCTAAGTATACCTTATATATTAGATAAGGGTATTACTAATACTTATAAAGTAAGTAGAAAAAGTAAGTATATTAATATTTAAAAGATAAAAGGAAAAGCTTAGAATATAATAATATAATAGGCAAAAGTAAATAATCCTAAAAATTAAAAAGGGATAAAAAAAAAAGAAATAAAAAACTATTATTATAGAAAAATAATAATTTAAATAATAAATAATTAGGTAATTAAAAAGCAAATAATCTCTTAATTTTCTATTACCTTATACTTAAGGGTAATAATAATTTACTATTAACTTAATATACTAATATCTAATATATTAGGACTAGCCTTACTAAAGATAAATAGGAACTTATAAATCCTTCTTATAAAGGCTTATTAGCTATAAATTATAAGGCAATACTATTAGAATAAGTAATTACTACTAAGGATAATAAACTTAAGGGGAAAGATAATTATAACCTAGCCCTTATAAGAGGATATAAGCTTAGTTAAGTAAGGGATTTATAAGTAACTATTATCTATAAGAATTTAGTATAATTTCAGCTAGAGAAAGAGGGATAAGCTTTAATCTTATACCTTAAGTTAATATACTATTCTACCTAGCTAATTACTATTATCTCTATTATAACTATTTGGCTAGGTATAGCTATTATATATATTATCTAGGAAGTTATAATAAAAGCTTTAGAATTATAATAGCTATACCTAGCTAAATAGTTATAATAGAGATAATAATAATTAGCTAGGTAGAATAATATATTAACTTAAAATATAAAACTAAAGCTTATCTCTTTCTATCTAGCTAAAATTATACTAAACTCTTATAGAGAGTAGATATATATAAATCCCTTACTTAACTAAGCTTATATCCCCTTATAGGGGCTGGGTTATAATATATAAATAAATAAAATACTTTCTTATTTAGTATTTTAATTAGATTTTTACAAGGAGCAATAGGAGCTTTTTTATTATAATTATTCTAGTTATAATTATTGCCTATAAAAACCCTAGTAAGGAAATATAATTAGTTATAATAACCCTTTTTTATTTTTTCTCCGGGCTAGGGGCTAGTGTAGGGAATTAAGCCCCGGTCTCTATAAAAAACATAGCATGCTAATCACTGCATTATACTACCTATAATAACCCTTTGTTTTTACCTATTTCCTTGGGCCGGGGGCTAGTACAAGGAATTAAACCCTAGTCTTTATAAAAAACATACCACACTAACTATTATACTATACTACCTTAAATTTAATATATTATATTTTTTAGAATAATTTAAAGTTAATAATAAAGATTTTAAATAGCCTAAAAAGCTCTTTTTTTTTAAGCTTTAATTTAATATGATTAGATAAATATTTAATATAATCTTATTATATTTTTATTGTATTATAATCCTACAGTAATTTATAGATTCTAATAGGACCTCCCTTTCTTTATTAGTTCCTTTTTTTTATATTTATTTTATTCTAAATTTAATTATTTATATTAAATTATTAAATTACTTATTATTCCTATTTATATTCTCTATAAATATCTTTTAAGAATTATTTAAGCTAGGTCTTTTTTTTATAAATAATTAATAATTTAATATTAGCTTTAATATATTTTATTATTAAATAATAATTTTATTATTATTATTATTAAAGCCTTTTCTCTTAAATAGCTTATATTCCTAAAAAATAAGCTTAATCTTATTCTTAGAATATATAATATTTTAATATTATAAATAATAAATTTGTATATTAAAATAATATTTATTTATTATAATAAATTAAATATTAATAGCTTAAATCTCTTAATATATATTTATATTTAGTTAAAATATAAATAGGAGGCTTAACTAGGTAATTCTAGGAGTAGATATAATTAGTATTTAAATAATTATAGTATTAATCTCTTTTTACCTTAATTAATAGAATAATTAATTTTATTTAATATTATAATCTTAATATCCTTTTAATATTAAAGATAATAAACTCTATTAGACCTAATCTAATATTTAAGATAGTATTTTATATTAAGATTAATATATTTTAGCTTACTTTTAATATTATTAAAAATAATTAAATTTAAATTATATTTTAAATATTATATTCTTTATAATCTATTATATCTTTTTACCTTAAAATATATTAATAATAGGGGCTAGTAATATATTAACTACACTATTAGTATAGTTAAATTAGTAACTAAGATTAGGAACCTTAGTCAGGAACAAACTAAGTTAGTTTAAATCCGGTAGTACCTAAAAGCTAATTTGGCTAGCTATATTAAATACTAATCTTAGTAGCTTACTTTATATTAGAGAGTAGATATAATTTAGGGATATAGATCTCCTAGAGGTTTTAATATTAATGGTAATCTAAGTATAAGGTTTTTCTTTTAAAAGATTATTATATTATAGCTAGATAGTAGATAGAAATAATACAAAGAAATTAAAATATATTAATAATAAACTTTATATTAAATATCTACCTAATTTTATTAAGACCTTTAAATTAAAGCTTAGAATGGAAAGGCTCCTTAGACTATTTAGAACCTTTATTATTAACCTTAAATTATTTTAAAAGAAAAATTTATTAAATTTAAGTTTTATATACTTAAAAAAAATAATTATAATATTAATAATAAAGGATTTATCTAAGAAAAATATAAAAAATTTAATATTATTATAAAAAAATTAAATAAAATAATATTTAAAAAAAATAATTAAAATAAAAAAAGCTTTTTTTAGAGAAATTAATAGTAATAAATATAATAAGTAGCTAGAAAGAATAATAAGTATTATAACCTATATTAAAAATTACGATAGAAATAGGTTTAAGAGTAAATATAAAGGTTACTAAAAAGTCATAGAAAATTAATAGTCTAGGCTAGATTTTAAATATCTAGGAAATTAAAAGTATGTTTATTTATAATTATTAAATCTAGTTTATAATTAATAAAATCGGTTTATAACTATATACTTAATATATATATTTATATATAAAATTAGATTTAGAAGGGGTATTACCTTTATAGATAAGATAGTATTAGAATAATATTTTAATTAATATTATTTATAAGTATATCTATAGTATTAAAGTATAAAAATAATTTATATCTCCCTAAGGAAAGGAACAGCTTAATAAGATAATAATACTAAGGAGTATATTAAACCTTTAGACTTTTAAATCCTATAATATAATTACCCTTATACTTATAATTACCCTAGAAGCCTAAAAGTAATATAAAATAAAAACTATAAAGCTTTTTTTAATAGAAATAAATTATAATAAAAAGATAGCTTTCTTAATAGCTAAAATTAATATATTTTAATATACCTATAAATATACCTATAAATATATTTATAAATAATATTAATTAAAATATTATTCTAATATTACCTTATCTATAAAGGTAATATCACTCCTAAATCTAACTCTATATATAGATATAAATTTTTTTTTTTTTTAAAAAAAAAAAAAAAAAAGACCTTAATCTAATTGTTATATTTAATCAAACGTAATATAAAAATATATGGTTATTATTAAGTATAT
>JAHVYB010000274.1:37775-48149 GCA_020623695.1 Calonectria henricotiae
TTATATATAAAAAAAAAAAAAAAAAATTAAAATAATAAAAAAAAAAAAAAATATAAAAAAAAAAAAAAAAAATAAATAAAAAAAAAATTAAAAAATAAAAAAATAAAAAAAATAAAAATAAAAATAAATAAAAAAAAAATTAAAAATATAAATTTTTTTTTTTTTTAAAAAAAAAAAAAAAAAAAACCCTTATCTAATTGCTTAACTTAACCTATATATATATAAATAGGATGATTTCTTATTTAGTATTTAGTTAGATTTTATAAGGAGTAATAAAAGCTTTATATTATAATTATTCTAATTACAATTATTGCCTATAAAAACCCTAGTAAGGAAAAATAACTAATTATAATAACCCTTTTTTACCTATTTCCCTGGGCTAGGGGCTAGTGCGGGGAATTAAACCCCGGTCTCTGTAAAAAACACAGTATGCTAACCACTATACTACACCACTATATATAGATATATATATTAAGAGATCTAGGCTACTAATATCTAATTTATTATAGTAAATAAATATTACCTTAATAAGGAAATCTACTATTTATAAAAAAAAGATTTAGTCTAAATAACTCTTAAAAGAGATTTATAGAGAATATAAATAATAATAATAAGTAGCTTAATAATTTAATATAGATAATTAAATTTAGAATAAAATAAATATAAAAAAAAGGAACTAATAAAGAAAGGAAGGTCCTACTAGAATCTATAAATTATTATAAGATTATAATATAATAAAAATATAATAAGAATAATTATAGTATATTTATAAGTATATTAAAATATATTAATTTTAACTTATTATATTTTTATTATATTATAATCCTATAGTAATTTATAGATTCTAGTAAAACCTCTTATTCTTCTTTAGTTTCTTTATTTTTAGAATCTTTATTTTATTATATATTATTTTATATTATTAAGCTAAATTATATATATTTCTAGATCCTCTAAGAACCTCTCTTTATAAGAGCTTAGGCTAGTTTTAAATTATATATTAAGATACTTTAATATTAGCTTTATTAGCTTTTATTATTATTTAATAAAATTAATATTATTATAATTAAGATCTTTTCTTTAGAGTAATTTAAACTCCTATAAAATAAGCTTAATTTTAGTTCTAATAGCTAGATTATTGCTTAGGTATAATTTATTTTTTATTTTATTAATAAATTTATTTTTAGACCTCTTAGGCTAGATACTAGTAGCCTATCTATATATAAAGTTAGATTTAGAAAGAATATTCCCTTTATAAATAAGGTAATATTAGAATAATATTTTAATTAATATTATTTATAGGTATATTTATAGGTATATTTATAGGTATATTAAAATATACTAATTCTAGTTATTAGAAAAGCTATTTTTTTATTATATTTTATTTTTATTAGAAAAAGCTTTATAGTTTTTATTTTATATTATTTTTAGGCTTCTAAGGTAATTATAAGTATAAGAATAATTATATTATAGGATTTAAAAGTCTAAAGGTTTAATATACTTCTTAGTATTACTATCTTGTTAAGCTGTTCCTCTTCTTAGGGGGATATAAATTACTTTTATACCTTAATATAGAGTTAGATTTAAAAGAGGGTATTATTTTTATAGATAAAATAATATTAAAATAATATTTTAATTATTATTATTTATAAGTATATTTATAGGTATATTTATAGGTATATTAAAATATACTAATTTTAGCTATTAGCTATCTTTTTATTATATTTTATTTTTATTAGAGAAAGCTTTATAGTTTTTATTTTATATTACTTTTAAGCTTCTAAGGTAATTATAAGTATAAGAATAATTATATTATAGGATTTAAAAGTCTAAAGATTTAATATACTCCTTAGTATTATTATCTTATTAAGCTATTTCTTTTTTTAGGGGGATATAAATTATTTTTATACCTTAATATATTATGCTCTTAAGGAACAAAAAGGGATCTATTAGCCATGGCATCCATCCTTACTACCCCTCCCCCCCTATGTGTATTATGTGTATATATATATATATATATATTATATTAAGTAGGCATATTATTATAATTTAAAAATCATATAAATTGCATATAAATATCATATAATAGAAAAAAAAGAAAAAAAACTATTTTATTTTTATAATACTCCTTTTTTTTTTTTCTTTTTTTTTCCTTTTTTAATTTTAATAAATAATAAAAAAAAAGATAAAAATAAAAATAAATAAAAAATAAAAGTAATAATAAAAAAGAACCCTTTTTACTCTCTATATTTACAATAATTATACTAATCTATCTACCACTACTATATTAATTTTACATACTATATAATCTTATTACTAAAATAATTAAATTTAGCTTTTATATTTTCTATTACTTATAAGATCTTAATATCTATTAAATCCTTAGCCCTAATCTCTACTAATAGAATTATATTACTTAATAATTAATATTATAATATCTATATATATAAGCTATAGGGATTATAGCTAGATATCTCTATTATACCTTCCTCTCTAATTAAGGTACTATAGCCCCAAAGTTCTAAAGCTACCTTTAGTAATATTTAACCCTAAACCTTATAATTAGTATATATATAGGTAGCTATATAAGGAAGACTTCTTCTTTAAAAGGTATACTATTATTATATCCTTTTCCCTTATTTAGGGCAAAAACTATAAGTAATAAATATTAATAATATTATATCTTTTAATATATTAATAAATTAATAATTTTTAGTTAAATTAAAGGATAGAATAATATTAATAAAAGGGCTAAAGTAAATAATAATATTATTTAATACTTAATAGCCTAAGTACTTAGTATTAAGAATAATATTTTATGCTTAAAAGGCAGCCCTATTAATAAGCTTTAAGCCCTAGTATTTATTTATAATTATTATTATAGATATATTAAGTATAAATAAGAAAATAGCTAGGATAATAATCTTATTATTATTCCCTTAATCTTATAAGGTAAAAGCCTTTGCCTTAGTTATATAACTACTAGGCTAGGTATCTATAAAAAGAAAGATTTATAATAATTAGATATTACTACTTATCCCTTAAACCTTCCCCTATCTTTTCTTCTGCTTTTTATATATAATAAAAGATACCTTTATATTAAGATTTTAGTAATTCTAATTTAAAGGTATAATTACTATTACCTTTATTTCCTAGGCTATCCTTTAATATAGATAATAATAATAGCTATTTAGTAAGTTAATATTTACCTTAGTTTAGGATTTATAGTAAATATAATAAAGTAATTCCTATAGTTCTAGGTCCTTTACTATCTAAATCTACTTATTAAGAATAATAATAATAATAAACTTATTTTATAAATAATATACCTTATTATAATCTTTTATATTTAAGCTCTAATTTTTATTTTATAAGAATTTATTAAAACTAAATAAGAATATCTTCTTTATTATTAGTCTAAACTAATAAAAATTACTATAAAAAAGGACTATAAGTATTTTACTAAATCTTTTACTATAATAATTATATAAATAATAAAGTATATTATTAATATTAAGTAAAGTATAAGCTCTAAGTATATTAACCTATTTTATAATAAGTAGTTAGTATACTTTCTATAGTACTTAGATTAGCCCCTTTAAAACTCTCTTTAATAATTAGTTTTATTACTATAAACTAAATAACCTTTTAAAGATATTTAGACTATATATTAAATAAATAGTTATTCTATTAATATTTATTATTATAGTTCCTAATATAGCTATAATAAGTAGTTACTAAGTAATAGTCCTAACTTAGAATAACTTTAATAAAGCCTTAATTACCTATAATTTTCTAATACCCCCTTTACTACCAAGAAACTAAAGTAACTATAGTAGGTATTACTATTAGTATTAATATTAGTATTACTATTACTATTACTTATAGCTATTACTCCCTTATAGCCTATTATTATTAATATTTTTATAATTATTATCTAAAATTTCTACTTTATTATTACCCTCCTTCTCCTCTTCCTTTTTCTCCTTCTTTACTTCTCCTTCTATTATACCTTTTCTATTATCCCTTTTCTATATTTATTCTACTTTCTATAGATAATAGTAAGTTAAGAAAAATATAATTACTTATTATTTATTAAGGGTATAGCTTAATATAATCTTTTTTATAAAATTTATTAATATTTTAATTATAATTTATTTAATATTTATTAATAAGCTTATTACTAAAATAATATTCTTAATTATTATAAACCTAATATTAATATAGTAATCTTTAGTATTATTATTATTTTTCTTATTATTTTCCTTTTAAATACTTAAAATCCTTTACTCTATAAAAATAAAAAAGCTTTTTTAATAATTTATAATACTTAAAATCTTAATATTATTTAGTACTTATATTATATTATTATTAAATAAGATATTCTTACTATCTCCTTCCTTATTATAATTAATATTATTATTCTTATTTTTATTCTTTTTACCTTTAGATAATATCTTATTATTACTATAGCTATTATAATTATTATTATTATTATTATTATTACTAACTATATTATATATCCTACTTTTAAATCTTATTAACTTCTATATTATTACTATAAGTTCTAATAATCCTAAGATAATTTAATTTTTACTAATAACTATATAAAAGATATTAATTAAATAACTAATCTAGCTAATCTTATCTTCTCTAAAAGTACCCTTAATATCTTTTTTATTAGTATTATTCTAGCTAATCTAATTATTTCTATTTATTCCTTACCTATCTCTATTAATAATATTAATATTCCCTAATATTAAAGCTTACTATCTTATATCTTATAACAGCTATACCTAGCCGAATAGTTACAATAGAGGTAATAACAAGTAGCTAGGTAGAACAATATATTAACTCAAGGTACAAGACTAAAGCTTGCCCCTCTTTCTCTAGCTAAAATCATACTAAACTCTTATAAAGAGGGGTTACTTATAAATACCTTACTTAACTAAGCCTATATCCCCTTATAAGGGCTAGATTATAATTATTCCCCCTCTTAAGCTTATTATTCTTAGCAATAATTACTTATTCTAATAATATAGCCTTATAATTTATAGCTAATAAGCCCTTATAAGAAGGACTTATAAGTTTCTACTTATCTCTAGTAAAGCTAATTTTAATATATTAGATATTAATATATTAGATTAATAATAAATTATTATTACCCTTAAGTATAAGGTAATAGAAAATTAAGAGATTATTTACCTTTTAATTATCTAATTATTTATTATTTAAATTATTATTTTTTTATAATAATAATTTCTTATTTTTTCTTTTTTTATTCTTTTTTAATTTTTAAGACTATTTACCTTTACTTATTATATTATTATATTTTAAGTCTTTTTTTTTATCTTTTAAATATTAATATACCTACTTCTTCTATCTATATTATAAGTACTAGTAATACCTTTATCTAGTATATAAGATATACTTAAAGTATTCTATAAAAGGAGGCTAAATATATTAAGAATAAGCCTAAGAATATCCTAATTATAATAATCTTTATTAAATATATTTATTATACTTTTAATATTATTTATTATATATATTACTAGACCTTTAGTATTAATTATTATTTATATATCTTTATTATTTATTAATATATAATTATTACTTATTTACTAATTATCTAGGCTTATTTTTCTTATAAAGGAGGATACCTATAATTTATATAATATATAGGCTTACCTAACTTATTTATTATATATAATCTTCCTAAAGAAAGTTAAGTCTATTAATTTATAGATAAAGGCTCTTATTATAGTTACTAGGCCTTTTTATATCTTTTCTAAGGATATTTATTACTTATTCTATTAAATAGGCTTTTAATTACTAGATATATTTCTTACTATTAAAAATTATTTATTCTAAGCTTATAGTTTAATTAATACTAAAAAATATATTTATATAAATATTCCTTAGATATATTTCTATTATATTTTTATTATTTATTTCTTTCTTTCTTAGGAGGCTTATATTATTTTTACTAACTTTAAAGTAATTTATTATTAGGTATAAGCTTATTAGACTATTATTATTTACTTAATAGGTTTTTATTTTCTTTTTTATATATTATTTAATTTATTAATTTATTATTCTTAGAAAGAGAAATTATAAGAATATACTTATACTTTAGACCTTTATCTCTTATATAATAATACTAGCTATAGTACCTAGGAGGTTACTAAGAAATAGATTATAAATAGAATTTAGAAGCTTTTTAATTTAAGCTAATATTAAGATAGAAATACTAATAAGATAATTTTTTTTAATACCTATTTCTATATTATTAAGCTAGGATATACTTTCTTTTAATAATCTCTTAAGGTAAATAAGTCCTTTAAGTCTAAGTCTAATATTAGGGCTACTTCTCCCTAGATTTCTACCTAAATTAATAATAGCTCTAATTATAATAGGACTTTAGCTTATAATTATAGAAACTCTATTTTAATCCTAAAAAAGTAAGGTTTTTTTTAGATATAATTTAATTATACTTTTGCTATAGCCCTTTTTGGATGCTTAGTTTTATAGTAATTATTATATTTATATAGTTATTTTTAAGAATTAACTTCTTTTTATAATCTTTTCTATTTTTAGATTATTTTTACTTATTATTTAAGGTAATCTTAAATTACTTTTTATATATTTATTAATTTATTTTTATATAATTACTAATTATATTCTATAGGCTAATCTATCTACTTAACTAGATAATATATCTTTCCTTTATATTTTATTTTATTCTTAATTTATTCTATCTCCTATTTTAGATTAGTATTTTCTAGGTTAGGTATTAGAAATAGTTTATTCTTACTAATTTTATATCTTTTTTATAGCTCTAGTAAGCTTATATAAAATATATTATAAATATAACTATATTTTTCTAGGAATATTAATTAATATACCTATATTCCTATAGTATTTAATACTTAAAAGAGCCTTATTTATCTTAGGGCTAGCTTTCTTTTATATTCCTTTAGAGAGAGGTTCTTTATAAATAAAGTAATTAAATTACCTCTTTTAAGGGTTAAGGATTAGTACTTTTAGTTATAGTATTTTTATTACTTATCTAGTGCCTTTTAATATTAATTCTATAATTATTCTTTTAATTTTATAAGATAGTATATTTATATATTTACCTTTAATACCTTTCCTTAGATAATATTATCCTTAATATAAATATAAAACTTTAGATAATAGCTATATAATACCTAAAAGGTATTATATTTTATAATTAAGTTCTTTATATTATTATAAGTAAATTAAGTAATTATTAGAAGGGCTATTTAATTATTTTATTATTTATTATTAAAGTACCTTAAATAATATTTAAATATTTAGCTTATTTTTTCTATTTAGCTATTAGTTTAAGGGTAAAAAGCTATTAAAAGCTTTTATTTTATTCTTATTTAATAATATAATTCTAACTAAAACTTACTTATAAAGATTAGTTCTTTATTAGAGATAATTTTACTTAGGAAATTAAATTTAAATTTAATTTTATTATAAAAAAGCTTTACTAAGTCTATAATATTAATTTAAATAGAGATTAGAATTATATATATATATTTTATAAAATAATTTATAATTATAAGTATTATATCTATTTTTATTCCTTTTTATAATAAAAGTAATAATCTTATAATAAAGTCTATTAATATTTCTTTCTATAATTAGAAAGATATTAATAAGGACTTAAGTTTATTATAAAAATAATATCTTTTATAATTAGCTTCTTAGTATACTATATAAGTCTAAATTTACTCTAAAATATCTTTATTTATATTAAACTAATAGAACTTTCTTTAGATTATTTCTAAGGTTCTATTTTACTTAAAATACCTTACTAATAAATTATTATAATATAACTATAATAATTATTATTTTATAGCCTTTTTATTAAATATAAATAATTAATATTTAAAGTAAAAAAGATTATATTTATTTATAGATTAATTATTAGGGCTTTTATCTATTATCTCTTGCTTTATCCTATTAATCCTTTACTATATCTTAAGATCTCTTTCCTAGAGAAAATATATTATTTCTTCTAGGGGCTTTAAGGGGTTTTCTTTAAAGATCTTCTCTCTAACTAAGGCCTTTTTAACTATAAATACTAAGATAGATAAATTATAACTTATCTTCTTTTAAATTTAGCTTATTTATACTTAGATAAAAGCTTATAGATTTACTATTAATTTAGGTTTAATTATACTAAGAGCTATACTTCTTAATACCTTAGTATTATACTTATAGCTATTTTAGGTAATAGGAGACTTATTCTCCTATATCTCCTTTTCTAGGGCCTTAGCCTACTTATAAGTTAGGGTATTTTTCTTCTTAAAAGACCCTAGGTTTAATTTATCTTTTAA
The DNA here is from genome assembly GCA_020623695.1 of Calonectria henricotiae. Taxonomy (NCBI): domain Eukaryota; kingdom Fungi; phylum Ascomycota; class Sordariomycetes; order Hypocreales; family Nectriaceae; genus Calonectria; species Calonectria henricotiae. The sequence goes on from JAHVYB010000274.1 coordinate 46,145, forward strand.
TTCTTATAAGAATTAGATTATTTATATTTTAATTAATCTTTCTTTAAGTAATATTAATAGGTCTAAATTATATAGAGTATTCCCCTTATAATCTAGTTATCTTAATAGGCTATTAATAGGGTTTTATTTACCTAGCTAATATTTTATAATAAAATTATAAGGTATTAAATATATATACTATCTAGCCTATCTCCTATTTAGCTTTAATATCTTTATAAATAACTAAAGATTAAAATAGTTACTAAGGATTTTTATTTAGTTTATTACCTTTTTAAGATAGTATTATTAATATTTAAATAATTCTATAATAGCTATTAGTTCTTAGTCTAAGGTCCTATACTTAAACTTATAGTTAATATATTTTTATAACCAAAAGGCTATAGGGTAGAAATAGCTATTATTATTTAGCTATAATAAGATTCTTATTATTATAAATAATAAGGTATTTATTTTAAGCTAAATAGGTTTAGTAAGATTAAAATAATATAATAAGGGGGCCTTCTAAAAAGCCTACTTTAGGGATATAAATACCCCTTTTTTTATATTATTTAATTCTATTTTATTAAGCTTTCTATCCTTTTAGCTCCCCTTTAATAGATTTATTAATAGCTTTATTAATACTAAAAAATTAAAGATAAATTACCTATAGAAGTTATAGAAGCCTATAAAGACCTAGATTTCTTAGTAGGTTTTTAGCTCCTCTTATTAAATAATTATCTTAACCCTTTTTAGGTCTATAGTAATCCTTTTTATAAAGAGAATAAATCCTAAGAATTTAATTAAAGATTAATAAAATATATACTTAGAGAGTTTTATATAGAGTTTAATATTCTTTAAGTATTTAAGTATAGCTTAGAGGTATTTTATATAGGTTTCTTAGTCTCTTAAGAAAATAAGGATATTATCTAGATAAGCTATATATACTATATCTACTAATTTATTAAGAGCTCTATAAATATAATCTTAGAAGATTATAAGTATATTAATTAATTTAAATAGTATTATTAAGTACTTAAAGTACTTATAATATATCTAAAATACTATTTTTTACTTATCTTCTTTTTTTATATAAATATAATAATATATATTCTTAATATTAATCTTAGAGAAATATTTAACTTTTTTAATTTAATTTATAATTTCTAAAATTAAGGGTAAAAAGTATTAATTTTTCTTTATTATTATATTAAGTTCCTTATAATTAATATATAATCTAAGGGATTTATTAGATTTTAATATAAAGAGGATTAGGGCTTCTATAAAGCTCTTTAAGGATTAGATTTAGCCCTTATTTAAGTTTTTTCTAAGGTATTAATATAGTTCTTAGAGCTCTTTTTATAATAAGGGATATATTAGGCTAAATAGAGGGGTTTTACTCTTAACTAAGTTAATACTATAATTAGTAATTTTATATAAAGAAAATATTTCTAATTCTTTTTCTAAAAATATTTATTTTAGATTAAGGATTTTAAAAGGGATAATAGGATTAATTAGAGGCCCTTTGGAAAGGGGATCTCTTAGTATTTAGTAGGATTCCTTATATATTATTATACTATAGATATTTATAGTATTTTTAATTAGCTTTTTAAATTTATAAGGGGTAATTTTCTAAAAGCCTTTTTATATAATTTGGTAGACCTATATTTAGTTCTTAATATCTATTAGGATATTAAGTTAAATTAAGGTAAATATTCCTAGTAATATAGGTTTATTTTTAGGGTTTAGATCCTAGTTAATATTAATTATTATCTAAGTTATTTTCTTAATCTATTTATATTAATCTTATAAAAATTTTTTTTTTTTTTTTTTTTTTTTAAAAAAAAAAAAAATATTTTTTTTTTTTTTTTTATTAATTTTTTTAATAAATATTATTTTTTTTTTTTTTATTTTTTTTTTTTTTTTTTAAATAAAATAAAATAATTTTTTAATTATTTTTTTTTTTTTATATTATATCTTATAAAAACCACATTTGTGAAAAACAATACAATATTATATCCTTTATTTT